>PVJL010000774.1:331097-342685 GCA_004026885.1 Lyroderma lyra | reverse complement strand
CCCGCCCATCTCCCTGCGCTCTCCCCGGCCATCTCCCTGCGCTCTCCCACCTGCATGTTTGCACTGGGATCCTAACGGCCAGCGGTAATGTCCCGGGGACAGAATCTGCCACCCGACCACGCAGGGTGCACTTTCTCCACTGGCAGAGCGGGAATTCCCTCTCCAGGCCTTTCCTCTGACAGCTGCCCTGGAGCCCTGGGAAGACAGAAGAGCTGCTGGGAAGCCGCCAATTCCAGATGACATCTGACCTTTCAACTCCAACCAGCTGAGCAGCAGCTGAGTGCAAAGCCGCAGCTGGGTGTTGACAGCTCCTGGCTGCACAGAGGAAAAGGCAGGGTGGTGCGGACCCCAGCCGTCTTCTGGGGGCAGAAGGGACACGCGATCTGCTTTGCCTGAGTATCCCCGCGCCTGCCGAACAGACATCGGGGATAAGCTCACTTACGGGTCCCCCCACCCGGAACTGCTTGGACAGTAAAACCAGGTGCTGCTTTCCAAGCAGCACAGCTCTTTATTGGGGACCCTGCACATTTGTGTCCAGTCACAGCCACCTCGGCGTGGCCAGGAGTCCAGGGTAGAATCATGTGGTAGGAGGACTCCAGACACCCAGAGAACCATCATCAGGCGGGGCTCCACCCGTGACGTCAGGAAGCTGGGCAGACGCAGCCAGCCACTGCTGTTCTGTCACTGCCACAGGGGCCAGGGCAGCTCGCCTGCGACTTTCAAGTTTGTGCCCAAATGGGCACCCTGAACACGCGGCTGGCAGTGGCGGCTTCCAGAGTTAGGATGGACGTCAGGAGTCTCTCTCATCTCATTTCCTTCTTTCGGGGGTGCATCTGAACCCCACATTGGGCAGTCTCCAGACCACCTGTCTTCGGGCGTCCTGTCTCCCTGGTCACCACCCAGGGCTGCCCTTTGTATGTAGCCACATTCCTTCCTGCTGTGCACTGTACCCCGTTTTCCTTGTCCCCTTACCCATTTGGAGGCAAAGGAGTGAGTGCACCTTGTGATGGGGACCTGGTCCTGGCAGACACAGGGATGGGCGGGGGGCTCCTTTTGCTTACAAGCATTTGTTTGAAACCTTCCTTCTGCCCTCTATTTCCACTGGCCCCATACATGACAGCCAAGTCATGAAAGAATACTCGAGAGTCCATTTTAGAATGTTCAGTTCTTCTTGGGCCCCCTCTCTCCCTCTTTGTGGCGCTGGGGTCCAGAGGGAAGCGGCAGCCAGGGGGCAGAGCTTCTGAGGTCTCAGCTCAAGCTCCCCCTCTGCAGAGGGGACACGTGCTTCCAGAACGGAGCCATGTCTCGGCACACCGGTCTATTTTTGCAGGAGGGCTGGCTGCCCCATGCCAAGGTTCCTTACCGCAAATAGAACTTCTGGAAGGGCCTGCTGGTTCCTCTGGGTTTTCAGGCAGCTCTTCACATGTCACCTGGCTTACCTCCCCCAGCCTCCAAGAGGAGTATCTGGAGTCCCTCTGCTGTGCTGTGACTGCAGGCCCTTCTGAGGCTCTCTCCAGGGGGACGTCCTTTGGGGTGGTTGCAGCCTGGCCTGAGGCTTCGGCTCTGGCCTCTGGCATGCCCGCTGCTGCTCCTGGGAATGGGGGGCTAGGCAGAGTGCCAATGTACACCCCAAACTGCAAGCTCAGCCCTAGGTGAGATGGTAACACCACTGGCATCCCCTCAGGCCCCCAGCCCTTCTGAGTACCTCTGGCCCCCACCTGTCACTAGATAGAGACAGGATTGGAAAACTCATCATATCAAGGGTCACGGGCAAGTGACACGCGACTGAGACACAAACCTACCAGGGGATGCCTGGAATCGGAACCCTCTAGGACCAGTCCCTGTGAGTCCAATTGAAACCAGTGAGGGGACATAAGAGACCTTTGCACTGACCTGTGCCCAGGACTCGCTCTGGTTCGTCAGAGCCCGAGGTCACAAGCAGCAGGGGAAAGCCACTTCCTCGAGGCACCTGTGACAGAGCTCCAGAAGATTCCAGAACAACAAGCCCAATTGTTTGAAAGACTCCCACCTTATATAAGTATCTCCACTCTTCGCAGGCAGTGTGGCCTGACGAACTCAGCATCTGAGAGACTGACTGACTGCGTTCAAAGTTCAGGTCTGCCACGTACCAGCTGGGCTGTTTCTAAACTGCTCTGAGCTTTCCGGAGGGGACAGTGGGGATGGCAGTAACATGCCCGACACATAATAAGCCTCCACGTCACACGTGGCTGCGAGAGCCAGACCCTTAGCATGAAGGAGTGACATTTCCCACATGGTCCTAATCATCCAAACTAAAGATAGGAAGGAGCTCAGAGGTGCCGACCCCTAAGGTGAACTAGAGGTGGCTGTGACCTTGCCCTTGGATTTGCTCCCACCACCCTGGCTTTGCTTCATGAACAAGTGTGTGCAGCTCCCGTGCGGCTTTTGCAAGGCAGAGGCTCCCAGACTTGAGCGAGCACCTGAACACCTGCAGGGCCTGTTTCCAGACCGCTGGCCCCACCTGGGCTTCTGACTCTGTGGGACTGGGGTGAGGCCCACGAATTTACATTTCTAAGACGTTCTCAGGAGCTGCCCCGCTGCTGCCAGGCTGCTGCCAGGCTGGGCGTGCCTCTGCGCGGCTCCCTGGCCTTCTCTGTAAGTGAAGCCAGTACCTGGTGCCCAAGACGGTGCTTTGGACCCCACTCTGCAGGATTTGCAGTCCTGTGACAGGGCCATCGATGGAGAAGCAATTTGGCAATAGAGATCGAGAGCCTGTAAAATGTGTCCTGCTCTCCGGTGCTGTGATCCCCCTTCTGGGAAGCTGTCCCTTAAGAAACAGCCTAAGGTACGGACAGAGCCTTACGTTCGCCTGGGGCTCGGAGGAGGCAGTTAGAGCCTCTCCGGGGAGCTGTAAATGGGTGGAGGGGCAGAAGAGGGAGCGTCCTGCTCCAACCCAGGGCACTGACTCCGGACATCATCGGGATGTGCACAGATGAAATTCGGGGGTACAGAGGGGTTCCTGCCACCGCGAGTCCCTCAGCACGTCCCCCTGCTGTCATTTCTTTGTCTTGGTTAGACACATGCCATTGCAGTCAGACACCCCGAGGTCTGAATCCAGTTCTGCCACTGACCAGGGTCCAGGGCCAGGCGCTGAACCCAGCTGGGCCCCAGTTTTGTGTTCAGGTGGCAACAAGAGCACGGTGCACCACAATGCCTCCCCCGGTATTGCTGCAGCACGACACACACAGCGGGGTGGAGAGACCCATCTCAGAAGGCCAGGCTTCAACACTGGGCGGGGAGCTGGCCTGAAAATGGAAAGTTCCAGGTGGGAGTTCCGAGCTGGCCAGGAGGAGACCTGCCTTCTCCTAGGGAAGCGGTGGGGGTAGGGAGCCCGGGAATGACGTCCCTGAGCGCTGACGCCCGTGGGGGCTGGCCGGTCCCTCTCAGCAGCGCAGCGGCCCCGTGAGGGGGGTGACAGTGGTCTCGTTTGACAGCTGCGGAAATGGGACCTCGGGCTCGCACGGCGGAGCACTGCGCTCAGCCCCGGGCATCGGCCACATCCGGACGCTGCGCACAGCAGCACGCCACCTCTCCGCGTGGTGTCCTCGGCCCCGTGATGACTGGCAGCTGGAGTCTAAGTGGGGGTGAGCGGATGCCAGCGGGAGACGACGAGGGCATGAGGCGCCGACAGGCGGGTGCTCCCATCACACTCTCCACCAGGCTGCGAAGTGCTCGCTGATTTACACACACCCGCAGCAGCCGAACCCACTGGACAATGGAGATTTGGGGGGTGGGGGGCTGTAAAAACAATGTACCCAAAGGACCCTCCCCCGCCCGCCTCCTTAGACCCAGCCTCCAAAAGGAGGTAAAAGCCTAAGCTCCTGAGTCACGGTCATCTGTCAAGGTAGCTTGTAGGCACAGCGTTCTAAGATGCTGTTTAACTTTTACCCTGTTCAACAAAAGCAGGGCGACCTGCTGGGTAAGACCAAGGGCTGAGCAAAACCAGGGCTCCGCATTCCCCGATTCTGGGTGCCGGAAGGAAGAGGCCGGGCCAGCTGGGCTGCAGAGCACAGCGGGGAGCTGTGCAGAGCGATGTTGGGGAACCATCTTCCGTCTAAGACCCCACCATCCAGGCTCGGAGCCCCTGGGAGGGCAACTGGCCTGAGGCGTGCTGTCTCCACCTGTCCTTGGGCCAGAGGCGGCAAAGGGCTGGTGACCAGTCCTCGGGCAGCTCTCAGAAGAACGACAAGACATCTCCATGGACAAGATGCCCGAGCCGGGCAGGGGTCCAAGACGTCCACCGGGTGCACACCCAGGCCAGCCTCAAGCTTTCTAATCTATTTCCCTTAAAAAGAAAATGGGCATGGGGGTTCGATTTCTGTCCTCATGAAACATTCAGTCCCGCACACCCACCCAATCAAAAGGCTCTTTTCTGTTATCCTGTCTTTTCTGATGGGATTATTTGGTCTAAAATATTTCTGTTTTAAAAGACCCTCTCAGGTCGGCAATGTTTTCACCGGGCCCAGCCTCACTAAGAGCTTTCTCAAGTTCAAGTTCACCACAGGACTAGACTAAGGTGGAGACAGACATGGGCAAGTGGCTGAGACAAACTGGACTGCTTCTAGCAGGGACCAGACAACTTAGAGGAGAGGGTGGCTCACAACCAGGGGAAACGTGAACTTTGGGGATTCTATTTCCCCTCCTTGACAAAAACTGACTGCAAAGATTTACTCCATGAATCATTTGGGGAAAAAAAAGATTTCATTTGAAGTCGTGAAACTTAAGTCATGAGATTTAAAAAAAAAAAAAAAAAGGCATCCCAAAAGATTGCACTATTTTTAACACTCACTGGTCTCCCAGGTCAGTACCCAAGGGTCACAGCATGCTCCTGTCCTCATGAAGAGGAGGGCTGCAAAATCGTCCTGGGGGGGAAGTGCACACGTGGACAGTAAGAGGCCCTCTCCGCGCGCCTGCTCGGCAAAAATACCAGCACACCTTAGGCACACGCACTAAGGCGCACCCTCATCATGAGGTCCACAGATTTCTGCACCAGGCATCGAAGCAATCCAACAGGGTAGGTCGTCTCCACCAACGGTGCTGGCATCGCTGTGTACCCATGGGGAACGAAGGGACCTCAACTCCTGTCTCATCCCATACACAAAAGGGTCAATTCAAGACAGACCGCAGACCAGAATTACGAAGCTCCTCAAGGAAATGTGAGAGAGTGTCTTTACAACTGGGGGGTTTCTCAGAAAGGACATAGAAAGAAAAATGGACAAAGGAGACGTCATTGAAGTTAAAAACTTCTGCCCGATAAAAGGTACTGTTAATAAACAAGTTGCTAGGAGAGGGGATCATGAGTGTTTTCCCCACAAAAAAGGAAATGGTGATGTCTGGTTTGAGGGTGGTGCTGGCTAGTGCTACAGTAGGGATCCTTTGGTGACACGTGGGTGTATCAAACTGTCACGCTGTCCCCTTAAATTTACACAATGTTCTATGTCATTTGCCTCTCAGTAAGGCTGGAAAAAAGAAACAAGCAAGCCATAGAATAGGACTGAATATTTGCAAACAATCACGGAAATGCAAAGGAAAACTGCCAGGGAGGTATACTATACACCCACCGGAACAGCAGGGCAACACCAAATGTTGCCAAGGACAGGGGTTACTGGAACTCCCATGCATTGCTAGTGAGAGTAGAAATGACACAACCCCTTTGGGAAAAGATCTGCAAGTTTCTTCTAAAACGAAACATTCACCTAGCCTATCATCCAGTAGTTCCGATCCTTGATATTTACTCTCCAAAACGATAGCTTCTGTTCTCAAAAGACTTGTGCCAGAATGTTTACAGCAGCTTTATTCCTAAGGGCCCCCACATGGAAAGAGCCCGAGTGTCCATCCATTGGAGAATGGACAAACTGTGGTAAATACAATAAAAAGGAGAGAGCAGCTCATATACGCACCGACACAGATGAGTCTCCAAAACATCAGGTGGCGTGCAAGAGGCCTCACATCAGAGAGTAAGTCTATTTTCATGAAGTCCTAGAAAAGGTCGAACCAAATCTGTGATGAAAAAATTCTGGCTGCCTCTGAGGATGGGGATGGGGTTGGGGGCGGGGTTGACTGGAAAGAGAGGCATCAGGGAATCTGCTGGGGTGATGGTAACGTTCTGTATCTTGGCGGTGTGAAAATGCATAAAGGAAGCCTCACTCAAATGGGGTCAGGAACCCATGAAGGGGGGAGCTCTCACCCACAACTACCCATCAGAGGTTGTAGAGCCCAGCGAGAAGAGGGAAGATCTCCTCTCTGCCCAGCAACTGCAAGCTGCCCTTGCCTGCAGCCAATGAGAAGCTGTCACTTTGATCCCTCATTTTTCTCTAGTAAATTTTTGTTCAAACAGACCCCTCCCAACTTCCTCCTTTCCTCTATAAAAGAACACTCCTCTGCTTTGCTCTCCAGACTTGCCTACGGTTTGTCATAATCTGCTTGTGCCAAATTGCAATTCCTCTGCTGTCCCGAATGAACTCCTTTGCTGCTCGATAACTTTTGTTGTTGAATTTTGAAGGCTGGCGATGTTCAGGTTGCATTTGTCAGAATTTATCAAATGGTACACTTCAGATTGGAGCATTTCACCATGAATTTTATCCCCACTGATCCCCAGATATAAACAAACACTAGACTCTGACTCATGACAAGAATGCGCAAGTACTTGGAAGGCGAGTGTGCTGATGTCTGCAACTTAGAAATGCATCAAAATCTCAGATGAACTGATGGATGGACAGAAGGATGGCTGAATGGTTATGTCATAAACAAACGTGACTTGTACAATCTAGATGGTGAGTAAGTGGGTGTTCGCTGAGCAGTTCTCCATTTGTCTCAAAATTGTCATAATACAACAATGGGGGGAAGGCAGACAAATACAAAGGTAGAAAAGTGGACAGAAGGGCAGGGCTCAGCCCCGCCCCAGCTCCAACATCAAAGAACTAGGAAACTCTTTGCAGGAAACCACTCAGGGTTGCACCCCCAGGCCTGCCTCCAGATTTGGCTGCAGTATTCCTGAGACACCCGCCCCTGCCCCCCGAACCACAGCCTGATCATCCCAGCATGCCCCTGGGCGTCAGAAAGTGATGCAATAAGCATTCCAGATCAAAAGTGTCATCGTCGACCACAATTTATTGTGCACTGTGTGTGCTGGGTATTTGTCATAATCTCCTTTAATCCTCGCAGCTGCCCTATAAGGTAGGCTTATTATTCTGATTTTATGATTGAGGAAACTGAGGCACAGAGCTGGAGCTGGAACAGACACACTGGAGCACAGGCCCTACCTAGAAAACACTCCTTCCCAAGCCCCCTCACGAGACCAGCAGGGACAGGGGTGCAGGCTGCATGTTTGCAAAGCTTTCTGAGCAGAAGCACTGGGTCTCAGGACGAGGGAGAACTTCATCACCTTAGAGCAAGACGTCTGATGGCTCCCCCACTGAAGATCTGAGGTTGTCAGACCACCACTGGATCTGCGTCTTGTGTGGCAGTGTGCCTCAGGAGGCCACGTGTATTTTGCAAACATACATATCACAACCAATCCATCACACAGTCTTCGGTGGGTTTTCCCTCTTGTGCACGAGTTAAAAAGGAGCATCAGGCACTACCGATCCTCCCTGTCCATTTTACTGGATGCAACAGAGTCCAGGAGCACTTGTTAAGCCCCCTCCCTCGAGACCTCCCTTTGCTGTCTTCGCCCTCCCTTCACACATCTCCGCGGAGCTGGGAGCAGTGACAGCTTTACAAGAGGTGGCGCTCCTTCCTGCCCCATTGGGACTTTAACTTCGTGGCTATCAAACTCCTGGGGAAAGCAGAGGAGGTGGAAGGAGAAACGGTAAGAGGCTCTTAATAGGGGAAGGGGTCTTACAAACCTGAATTCGCGTAACACCACGGACCCCGGATTCTGAGCCGAGTTGCGAGAGCTTGGATTCCTCCCACACAGCCATTGACTGAGGGGCCCCCCTTTAGCCAGCATCTGACTCACTCAGGCAGGGAGAGGGGTTACAGGTAAAAAAAGAAGAAAAAAAAATCCATAAACGAGCTTGGTGACTTGCCAGTTTTAAGGATGATCTTTAGAGAGAAATGATACCTACGTAGAGATCAAATATGTCATTCACTTATTTAAAAAAGAGAAAGGAAAAACCCAGAATCCTAGGAAAATGTCTTTAATTTTCATCTTTTGGAAATACATTTTTCGTTTTTATTTCCATGATACAAAAATGTTAAATATCTAACGGTGGATATGAAGCGGCTCTGCTGGAGCAGACTCGGAAGTTCTGTCGCTGCTGTGATACGCTTCCACAGAGACAGGCTGGTACCCACAGGTGCGTCACGACGCCACACGCACGCGCACGCGCAGGCACGCACGCGCACGCGCAGGCACGCACAGGCACGCACACAGGCCCCGACCCCGGCCAGCCACCCCAACAGAGGGCACAGTGACAAGTGAACACAGCACTACAGGTAAAAACGGAAGTTCATTTTACTCGTGACGCCGTGAGAAACTCCCATCTTGGGAAAAATAACTCTCAATGGACACGCCCAGGGCCAAGGCGCGTGTTCTGCTCCGTTGTGGGTGGACGTCAGCAGAGGTTCTCCTACTGGAAAACAAGCTTGGGAGCTCCACGTTTTCAGGCAGCTAAGGTGGGAAGTGGACACACACAACTGATCTCTCCACGGGGGACAGCCACCACGTGCTTCGACTGCCCCGGGATCTGAGAAGGTGGTGAGAACCTCTTGAAGCGGGGGGGGGGGGGCGTTCGCCCCCACATTCATGATCACAGCACCCAGGAAGGTCAGCTCCGTTTGCAGACTTCGGCGTGGACACGGCCGCCAGGCGCATTCCTACGCACGCGAATTCATGACAGGGGAGGTTTCCACACGGGCAACACGGGGCGGTTAGCAATGCACACGTTCACGACGGCCTGCCACCGTGCTGAGGGTCAGCAGGCAGTTCACATCAAAAAAGAGGGAAAAAACAAACAAAAACCAAAACACAGCTACGAAAACGAAAGCCGGGTGTTCTCCTCAGGACGCGCACGTGGTTCTGTCCCCTGCCCAGGCACGCGTCTGAGGGCCGGTGTGGCTTCCGCGCTGCCGCCGGCCCCTGGTCGGCCACAGCACCGCGGCGCGTGTCTCCGGGGTCTTGCTTACCACGTGTCAGGAACTTCAAAGAGCTTGGCAGAGCTGTCCACGATGCCCCCTGGCAGGAAAAGGACAAAACGAGATGAGCAAGGAGAGGGGACACGACGACTCACACAGGACAGGGCAGCAGCACGGCCACGATGGGGAAACGTCCCCAGACAGGTCGCGTCTGGGGAGAGCGGTGCCCGACAAACGGAGGCGACCCTGCAGACCCATCGCAGGCAGGGCACGAGGTGCCCTCTGTTTGTTTTAGGGACTTAACGCGTGGACGCTACGGCACTGTCCGGGGAGCAAACGCACCGTGTTCCCTGCCAGCTGCCGTGCTGGGCACTTAAGCCCATTTGCGCTTCAGAAAAGCCCAACATGACAGTCTCAATGCCCCCCTTTCACAGAGACAAGAACAGAGCAGAGAGGCCAGGGGAGTGGCTGAGGTGGGGTTCCAGTCCCTCCACAGCACCGAGATCCCGGCCACAGTCCCAGAAGGTGGCTTTCTGTGTTCTGCGGTGCAGGGCACCTGGATGCGGGGAGACCAGTGGGGGCTGAGAGACGGGACAAAAGCAGCTTGCAGCCCTTTCCTATCTCTGCAAGGCTGGCTGGCTAAGGTCTCCTCGGACCGAAGGGACTCTCTCATTAAAACCAGCTTAACCCTGGAGTTACAAGCCCTTCTCCTCCATCCACGCTACATCCTGCAGCAGCTGCAGGACTGGATTGGGGCCTGGAGCCCCAATGCCCAGCGCTGAGCGAACAGGAACTGTCAGCACAGGGCGTGTCCTTCAGGAAAGTGTGGCAGACCAGGAGTCCTCCGCCACTGGTGTGGTGCAGTATCCGAGCCATACCCTGGAGGGCTGACAGTGAAAACGGGCCGGGCGAACCCCAGCTGCTAACGCTCCCAGACTTCACACGGGAAGAGGTCTTTGATGACACCTAAAATGGGGAGTGGCTCCTAGGAAGACATGGGAGTCCAGTGTCCCGCAAAGTAGGAAATTGCTCAGCTGAGAGTGGCTACGGTCAGGGACAGGAATGCCTTGGTAAATAGGTCTAAACATCTGTCATAACATGGGAATTCCAGCTAAAATGGGAACTCCCACTTCTGATCACTGATGGAGATAAAACGCAGAGAGGCAGGATGAGGAGACCAGGGGAAGGGTGCTCAGAAGGCTCCTGCCCCGAGTCTCATTCGCGGTGCTGCCTGTCTGGGGACTCTAGGCAAAGACTGCCTGAGAAGGGAAGGTGGGCAGGAGATGGTCCACGCGAAAAAGAGTCACACGATCCAGTGAGAAGAAGAATCGAGATGGTTAAAACCAAGCCAAACCCCCTCCCCAGAACACCACACATACTGCCGATGGCCATGGTAAGTGACCTTCTCACTTACACCTTCACCGATGCTTACCGGGAGGGAGGAACCCATTAGCCATCACAAAGGTAAAGGCCACAACGCCAAATGTGGGGAACCGAAGTAAATTAAAAGCCGCCAAGAGGGGAAAGAAAGATAAATGGCTAAAAGCAACAGCTGCCGTACTGGTTTGCATGACTGTGAACAACTCTCGTCGTCTCATCTGTAAGATGGACCTACTAATACTTCATGCTACAGAGGACTTCTGTGATACAGCAAAGCTCCTGGCACAGAGGGAACTTTCAATGCACACCAGTAACGTGGCCTGGCACTGGACAGGGCTGTTCCCCAGGAACCTAACAGTCAGAGGAACCTCCAATGTGCAGCTGCTGGGACAGAGGAACCAGAACTTTACGAACCATCCACAGGAGGCCCGGACCAGAGGGGAGCTGGAGGTCACTGCCAGTGTTCTTTCTAGCACTTTCCAGAAAGGGAGCACTGCAGATTGTCCAAAGTTCACTCTCAAGGCCAATGGACAAGACGCTCTGGCCAGTGTCCCAGGGAACTCATGTTCAGGGCCCTGCTTTACCGGAGTGCAAAGAATTATTCAGGAACAATTTTTCTTTTTAAACAGACACTTAAGGACATCTGCCTTCTACCACGATGGACCTCGATCTGTATCTCACACCATATACAAAAATCAACTCAAAATGGCTTGTACACCTAAGTCAAACCTAATACTATAAAACTTCCAGAAGAAAACACAGGAAAAAATCTTTGCAATCTTGAGTCAGGCAAAGATTACTTCAATATGACACCAAAGGCATAATCCAAGAAAAAAATGTGATAAATTGGATTTCATTATAATTTAAAACTCCCACTGTTTGAAAAATACTGTAAAGAGAATGAAAAATGGGTAGTGGACTTATCAGGGTGATGATCACCCTATAAGTTACATAAATGTCTAATCACCATGTTGTACACGTGAAACTAACACAATATTGTATTTCAACTGAAGAATAAAATAGATTTTTTTAAATGTAGAAAGAAAAGAACTCCATAAAGTACTCGGCGGGGGGGGGGGGGGGGGGGGGGG
>PVJL010000774.1:59575-330997 GCA_004026885.1 Lyroderma lyra | reverse complement strand
GCGGCCACTCCGGGAAACAGTATGCCGGTTTCTTGTAAAGTGAGACACACACTTACCACTGACCCAGCAATCCCACCTCTAGACCCCAAAGAAACGAAATCTAGGTCATGCAAAAACCTGCACCTAAATGCTTATGGCAACTCGATTCTTAGTTGCTAAAAACTGGTAACAATCTAAATGCCAATTGGTAAAAATGGACAAATAAACAGCGATCCGTCCATAAAATGGAAAACTACTCAGCAAAAAGAAGGAATGGACCGCCGATACATACACCACCAAAATGCATCTCAGATGCAATATGTGGAATGAAGGGCTCAAAAGATTCCTATTGAACGATTCCACTGACAGGACCTTCTGACAAAGGTGAAATTACAGCAGTGCAAAGCAGACCAGTGGCTGCCAGGATCTAGGGGTCCAGGGAGGGACTGAGTACAAAAGTGGCATGAGGGAATCTTCCAGAATGATAGAACTGTTCTATATCTAGATCACAGTGATGGTAACACTATACACTTTGTCAAAACTCATGAAATTGTGCACGTAAAGGGAAGAACTGTACTGAACATAAATTATGAGGGCTGTCCGGAAAAACTCCAGCCACCGATGCCTCTAGTTTTTGTATTACGTGGCTGGGTACTTTCCAGACAGCCCCCACATATCTTAACAAAGCTGTCCCTGCAAAAAATATTCAGAATGTTGTTTTTAAAAAAATCCAACACAATTTTAATGTAAAATATTATGGTGATAATTAAAATGATCTGGCTAAGAGTTTTTTAAATAGAGAAAAAAAAGTGTTGTCCTAAACCGCAGAGTATGACCCCAACGATGTACAGAGAAATGGCCGGCAGAGTAAAACATATTCACTGAGCATCAGTACTTGTGGAGTTTAATTTTCTTCTTTCTGTTTTTCTTCATTTCACAGACTTTCATAGCGAGCACATTGTTTTTATTAACCAAAACAACCGAAGAAATTTAGAAGCAGTAAATACAACAGCAGATTGTCTCTGCTGATTTACCTTTCAATTAACTGGAGTGGAAAGGGAGAGACGCTGAGAGGTGAGGCATCTTTCCACCGCAGATGAATCCAAACCAATCTGAAGAGACTACACAGCACCCTGGAAATGCTCCATCACACAATTTTGCATGGAGCGGAATTCTGTATACACAGAGGTCCTCTGGGGTGCCATACAAAAGTTCTGAACCAGGAAAGGCTCCCAAGGGCCTGGTAATGGGGAGGTTGCCCACACTAGTGGCAGGGCTGCTAGAGGGCCCCAGTGGGCTGCCAGGAGGAGCAGGGAGGGCACACACAGGCACCCAGCACATACCTCCTCCGCCACACTTTAACTGAGTAATGACAGAGCTCCTTGGGAGGTCATGGGACTTCCTTAGCCTGGGCGCTCAGCTGACCGACAGCAGCAACTGCAGCTCCTGTTTCTGACTCTAAGGAGACCTGTAACAGCATGAGGCCAAAGCTGCTCTGAGTAGACTCCAGCTTTTTATACTGTGACCCTAAGCATTTGAATCTGAAAAAGTTCAGTGGATCAGTCAAGATTTCCATAATACTCACGGTTCTTGGCAAACATTTAAAAGTCTAACGTGCTGCGTTTTATAAGCAAGGGCAAATTCTCTATCACACCACAGAACGGTCAACAGAAACCAGCCGTTGTCTCCTGGTGTTCCCTGGTGATCGCTACCGAACAGGTGCTGATGGAACCTCCAACCAGTGGCCTGTCCGTCAGCGGAAGGCCACGCCCCATCAGCCAGGGGACTTCCTGCAGAAGTGAGGGGTGAGGTGGGGCTGGGGCTTCTCCAGACCCCGGCAACACGATCCACTCAGTCAGCAAGAACAAGTGTGCAATGGAAGCCCCCCTGTAAAACACTGCCCAGAGACAGTTTATTCCAGTGTGCATGGGAACTGCCCTGCTGTCCATACCAACTGAGAGTGTCCTTGGAGTTCCCCAGAGGACATGCAGATAGCACTGCCAACCTATACTCATCATAACCAATGTAAAAGGAAGGGACTCACATTACACATCTGCTTCCTGAAAACGGGACAGAAACAACGCGTGAGAGGATAATGTTTACTAAGTCCATAATATATACATGAAACAGAGGCGCCAAAGGGGAGTGGTTTTATCACGTGACTTCACCATCTCAAAGTCCCGGTTGGTAACGTCTGATCTAGCACAGCTACCAGAAACAGTCACCTCTGTACAGAACCTGCTGCTTCCTCTGGAGTTTGGATCAACCTCGCACACTGTGGAGTGGTGCAGAGTGAGCGCTCCGGCTCAAGACCGCCACCAGCCCCCCCGCATCAGCTGGGTGTGAGTTTGTAAGTGCGTAACTCTTTGATCCTTGGTTTCCTATAGAAATTGAAGATTACACACACACACACCCCTTATTGGTTTTTTATAAGGACTAGACAAGGTAAAAAGGATATTCCTTGTACAATGTCTGATATATAAACGTAATAAATGGTCATTTGGGCCATTTTGTTATCTCAGACGGGGTTTAGTACTTTTCTCTTCATGTACCTTAGACACTAAAATGTACAACTAAGAAAAACAACACTGTTTTGTGTGGCGCACAGTGAGGAACTCTTGTCCCGGGACTGCCAAAGAACACAATATTCTATGGTCCTACTTTTTTGCTGCTTCCTCCGTGGAAAAGACGAAATTGCCTATAGATGAAGCACTGTCTTTTATGTTCTTCATGCCCTTCCTGACAGGGCTGGGTGCCCAACACACTTTTTGAGTCCCCTGAGCATGTGTCCCAACGCTCTCCCCTGTAGGACAGCTCAGATGTGATGCCCTAGAGCCCGACTCTGTAGGACAGAAGGTCCCACGCTGTACCCAACACTCTCATACAGTTCCCAGCCAACCCCCAGAAAGGCCCTCACAGCACTGGTACACTGGGAACCTCTGAGTTGAATATAGTCCCTTCACAGGGGCTGAACTTCATACTTGGGCTCATTAACGGAGCAGTCAAAGATGGCTGGTTCAAGTTCAGCAGCACCTGATCGCTTGACCTACATCCTGCTAATCCTATCAGGACTAAACTCTTACAACAAAGCAACTGAAGAGGACCCATTACGTGTCCCCCCTTGGAAAGTCTTACTGGGTGAGCGCTGTTCCAGAAGGAAGCTCAATTCTCTCAAGTTTTCTGATTCAGTGAAAAGTTGTCAAGATTCTCTCTTTCTCTTTGACAGGACTGGCAATGAAGTACAAAATCTATCATTTTATAGCTCACATCTTTACTGTCAATGGGAGAGAAGAAAAACTATTTTAACGACGGTATTAGAAATTCAAAACCCCCAATAAGTCATATAAAGTTTACACAGAAAATATGAGAGTTATAAAAGGAGCTAGTCTATTAATCAGTCTATTATTAGGTATTTTACTTTTAATACCTTTAAGATTATGCTGAGAAGAAAACAACAAAACACTGAAATCTTGTCCCTTAGAAGTAACAGGTAAACTAAAAAAAGTCAAAACAGAGTGAGATATAAAGGGAAATAATACAAGAGGGACCCCCCAATCATGCTCAGGGATCTCTAAAAGTCACGTTATCATTTAATATTTAACATTTGTTGAGCAGGTACAATTGGCAGTGGTAACAAGGCCTCACAGATGAAGACTATGTATGCTACAGATAAAAAATGTCTCCAATACTTATTTTAGGGAGAGAAAGGAGGACAAGTCAAGGGGGACACCCCGACTCAAGGCGACAGACAGCTCACACGTACAATCCTGGCTTCAGCAAGAGTGTGAGTTTGCAGTTAAAGTTAGGCTGCAGCACACTATACCAGAAGCATGTACAACCATTTGCTGCTGCTTTGATTTCATTAACATCAGGAGATGAAGAAAACTTCCTACAGTAGGAGTGGCCCGCATGCAAAAGAAAAAAAAATGAACTGAAGCACAGTGAGTTCTGAGGTTGGCTGTGGATCAAGTTCAACTGCTTTACTACCTCCTTTGGATTTGGCTGTCGGTCCTGCTCACCAGGGTGACCGTCGGGGTGTGAGATGGGGAAGAGGGGTGATGGCGGGGAGGTGTGCAACCTTCTCCCTCCGCCACAAGACGACAAGGCACTGTGCTTCCAGAACTGGCCTTAGAGGACAGGATTAAGGGCTCCGTGACCCTGGACGAGTCAGGTAATCTTTTAAGCCTCCATTTTCTTAATTGTGTAATGAATGGCCTGTAATGATTACCTCATTTAAATGCAGGAATTTCTGTTAAGCGTTAAGAGTCCTGCTGGATCCTCAGCAAGCACTCAGTCAGCAGCAGCTGTTACTATTGTCACCGTGACTGCTGCCTGAGCAGGACAGGGCCAGATCTGACCAGCAAGTGCCCTCTGTCCTCAGGCTTTGGCCCCGTACAGGGCCTGTGCACCAAGGGCTGACAGAGGCCGTGGACCCTCCCTAGCACGCCTGGGTGTCAGAGAGGATGTGCGATTCGGCTGCAGGTGGGCCAGGGCTCCCCTCCTGGGTCTGCTTCCCACTAGCCGCACAGTCCTGCTCGTGCTTCTCCGCCTCCTTGAGCCCAGCCAAGGAGGGAATCCCCCATGCCAGGCCAGTCGTCAGAATGAGGAGGGGAAAGACTTCTGCTACAGCCCCGAGCACACAGTAGGCTCTCAACGTGTGCTGACGTCCGTCTCCTGTGCTCCTTACATAATTCTGCTTATGACAGGAATCCAGGCTGCTTGGGGTTTTGCTGGGAACAGTGAAAACTCTGCTACTGAAAATAAAATGTGTAGGAGTAGCCCTCTGTGCACATTTAAATGTACATTTAAATTACTGAGGCTACTTTGGACACATTGGCAAAACCTCTAAACCATGGAGGAGAGAGAGAAGATCCCAAAACGGACTCACCTTCATCTTTAATCCGGAGCTCTCCCCGCTCCCCTCCACCAAGCCTTGCTGTACCAAGAGCCAGGGCTTTTAACGGGTTCCTTCACTTAAATTAAACTGGCCCTAAACACCCCTGGTCCCGTGGAAGACTACATGGGCTTTGCCACCAACTGAAGCCCTGCTGTAATTTCTGCCCCAAATAAGTTTCTAGAGCCCCGAAGAGCACCTAGCACCAGGGCTTTAGAAAGAGCCCATACGAACCTGCTGGAGAAAAGTCCTTCTTCATTCTTTTAAACTTCTTGGCTTTTCTCCTTCCCTCCGAGGGTGATTCTGTACATGCATCCGTCGGCTCAAACTCAGGGTCAGAAATCTCCCCTGATACTCTGGCCTCCATGCCGGCTTCTGCTTGAGTGGGACTCAGGTCTCTCTTTCCTCCTGTGCTGGTAGCTGTAAGACTGCAACGCAAACAGTGGGACGACATGAAAGGTGTGAAGAGTTAACAGGAAGCCTCGGCTATAAAACTAGCTTAATGTTCTCCATTCTATCAACACTTCACCAGGAATCAGCAGCGCAGGCAGCTGCTGGCTGCGTGTGCACCTGCAGACTTTCTTAGGAGCTGCAGTCTGAAAGTTCTACCCAGGAGCAGTTTGTTCTGAAGAGCCTTAGACATTATGCTTGTGCAGATGTCTACAAATCTAAGCTGTTCTTAGCCCATAACAGGACAAAATTTTAAAGGTAATCCCTGGTCTCTATTTTGGTAGAACTACAATAACAAAATAATAGTCTTGATTACCTTAGAAGCTGGCATTGTTACCTTCATGACTGCCTGATGGATACAGAGCAGAAGAGAAGCAATCTTGGGTCTGTGTGTCATCGTACTGCTTGTGCATGTGAATACACTACAGGGCATACCCCATCTTCCTATAATTCCCTTCTGTTCCAAAAAGATGACTTGCCAAATTTATAATTAAACCTGGCTTCATTTACAGGATTTGACATGTTAAATTAAATCAGATTATATGTCCCAATTTTTCCTTAACAAAATAATGTGTTCCCTGAAATATAACTTAATTAAAAAAAGAGACCACATGGCCAGTGTGAGTCCTGTGTTTTCTAAATGGACCTTGTAAATAGATTTTTTTATTATAGTCCCCAAGTTATGAAAAGCATTACAAAACCCCAAGTCATTCCACTGGAGACAGGCCATGCAAGCCCAGAGAGTGGGTAGGGAAGGAGAGAGACAGAATGCGGACAGACTCCTAGTTAAGCCTTCCCTAGGAAGTGAACATTTTAAAATGTTAGATATGAGTATCTCTGGCTACCCAATTATTCACAGTCATCCATCCATGCCAGATCTAGGGAGATAACCTGATAACGAGCAGGACACCTGCATGGTCTCACAGTGTCTCTCCCCACACTTGCACCCAGAGGACACACTGTCCCTTACAGAGTACTTTGGTCAGGACTGTGTATAACCTGGATGTGATCATGAAGAAACGTCAGACAAACCCAAATGAACAGTATTTTATTGAAAAAATAAAAAGCGTGTGTTGGGGCTAGTGTTCTTCAAAAATGTCACTGTCATAAAAAAGATGAAAGAGACAGGAAGCTAGGCGTAACACAACGTAACAGGCTGGATCTCAGCCTGGAGGGGGAAAAGCTACAAAGATCATATTGGATCAAATAATGAAACTGAGGTATGAACAGTAGATTAAAGTATTAGGTCAATGTTAAATTGCTGAAATTGACAACTATACTATAGAATAATATTCTTATTTAGACTCTTTAGGAATAAAGGACCCCGAGGTATCTAACTTCCTCCCAGAGAATCAAGAAAAAAATTATGGTGTTGGCAGGAGAGAAAAGGGGAGAGAGGGAGGGAGAGAGAGCACAAAACGATGGATGAGAAACCAGTTTTACCACAGGCTAATTGATATCAATGATGGCATCTCATCAACACCGTAACAACACAACACTGAACACAATGATGAGGACCTAGACAGAGGAAGTGCATCCGAGGCCCAAAACAACAGATGAACCTCGATAGAGTATATATGAGTGATCTTTGTAATATCTGTGTGACTTTTTTCAAAGTTTGGAATTATTTCCAAATTAAAAGCAAAAAAAAAAAAAAATTATTGAGAAACATGATGCATAACAAATAAGGAAAAGTAAATTTCATTGAAGAATATCTTCTGTTACCTGCTGTGACACAGCCTCGGACTGAAGTGCGTGTGCATGACTAATAAATACACTGTCATTAATGCAAGGAAGACGCTGACCACAAACAAAACGTCTCATTTGATACCACGGACGGAATGCCATTCCACCTTCGGAGTCAGCACCTGTCTCTTTTCATTACTCAATGCCTGAGACTTTCTCCTTCAGAGATCCTCATTCCCTCCTGAACCAGCATTCTGCCAACTCAGTTAAGTGCCTGCCCTGGGCCATGCCACCTGGCCTCCAGCCCTACCCGTTTTATGCCCCGGTGCCACCAGTCCAGGTCTTGCCCCGCCCTCCGTATTTTGCCCCAGACTCAAAACAGGATCCCAACTGGCCCGTCCCACCCTCTCCTCCTCCTTCCAGTCTTCCTTTCCCTTCTCCATTCCTCCCTATGTTGCCAAACTTCTCCCAAAGCACAGCCTTGATCAAGATGTTTCCAGCTCAGAAGCTTCCGTGGCTCTCCACTATGAACCTAAATTTAAACTGCCTGGCATAGCACCCAGGAAGCTATGTCATCTGGGTCCCAATCTGCTTCTCCAGCCTTGTCTTCCACTAGGCAGTTGAGCTGCAAAGACAATGTACATTTACCTTAATGAATTCCATTAAGGCACCTTCCCATTTATCCACCGTCCAATTAGAGGGCCTATCAGCCCCCAAACACCCTGTATTCCCCATTTCAATATTGCCATTTGCACTAAGACCCTACAGTCCATCTCCTCTTGCTCATTCACCACTAGGCTCGAGAATGTTCCCCAATTCCTCTGCCTAGTTCCTCTCCTTCTATGGTTCGCATAACACTCAGTTTGTCTGCCTCAAGCGACCTTCAAGTCATCCATCCTTATTTTTTATAAGAAACAAAAATTGGGAATAGTATAGGTGTCCATCAACAGGAGAATGTATAAATGTGGGACATGCAAACAGTGAAATAAAATTCAGCATATAACAGTAAGGAACTACTGATATTTGCAAACACATGGATGAATCTCTAAACCTTCTAAGTGAATAAAACTTTGACATAAAAGAGTAAGTACAGGTCAAATATCAAAAAATGTGGGGCTTGCTTGCTTTAATTTTAGTGTTCATTGCAAATGATGACTTTGTAGGCATTTGCTGGAATCCATCATTGTTATCCTACAGAGATTACAGTGGTATTTCTACCCAACAGGGTGCATTATTCTGTAATGTTCCTCCCCACAAACCTCTGAGAGTCTCCTATGCTTCAGAGACTATGCTAAGATCTTGCCTCTAGAAGGTTCTTGTTTTTATGTAACTTTTAAGTTTACAAAGCATTTTTATAAACACTTTCTCGGTTAATTTAAAACATATTTCTTAGCTCCTCATCTGTACTTCCTATTCTCAAATAAGAATCCTTTGCTTCTTAGGAAGGGCTTTTGTTTACTGGACATCCTACTTGAGAAAGCCCTCAGATATGTCTGAAATTAATCCTGATTATGTTTGCATATGCATATGTATATGTGTACGTATATCCACACCAACATAAAATCTTCTCAACTATCATTCTCTAATAAAGTAAAAGCTACCATTATATCCCATATAGTTTAACTAACGCAGTTTTGAATAAAAAGGTTTTTGTCATACAGTGAAAACCAGATATGTGAACTACTACCCTTAAAATTTCAATTCTTCATGTATTTTTATGGTATGGTCATTCGTGTGCATGTGTGTATTTTGTACAGACATTCTCAATACATGTATGTTGATAAGATACTCCTTTACAGATTTATTTCAAAGGTCAAAAGTCAAAATGAAAATCAGGCAAAACCACCTCCCATTATTACTCTGAGCTCATTTTGTATGCAAAATTATAATGCACAAAGTGAGCTGTTTGCTAATGAATGTGAAGAACACATTTAAATCCACTGAAGAAGTGGTGACTAATTAAAAGATAAAACATTACAGACACAACTTAGTATGTCAAAATTGAACATTAAACCTTGATTAGTATTTATATGGGGAATGCAACTGATAAGCCATCCTGGTTATGACTTCTTAGGTCAAATAGACTTTTGCTGTAAGATGTTAACAATGCAGCAACGACACACAAATTCTGCAAGATTCTCCATTAATGTCTTCCTTTCAGTAGAAAAAAAAGTTGGCTAATAGAAAGATCATATTCACAAGCTCACTCTTGTATAAAACCACCAAAATCTGGCTGTCCCATGAAAATTTCCCCCTCTTCATTTCAAATTAGGGTATTATTTGCATGCAATGAAATTCCATCATTTTAAGTGTACAGTTCGGCTAATTTGGAGGAATTGTATATAACCATGTATGCACTACAACAATCAAGATATAGAACCATTCCCTTTCTCTGAAAGGGTTCCTTGTGCAACTTGGCCCTCAATCCCCTTTCGGTAACCGCTGATCTGCTTTTTCTAGAAGTTCATATGAATGAAATCATACATATTTAGTCTTTTGTGTTTGACTCTCACTTAGCATAATACTCTTGAGAACCAGCCACACAGCCAGAAGTATTTGTATTTTATTTCCTTTGTTACTGAGTAGTATTCTTTTGTAGTATGGCTATACCACAATCCATTTACCCTTCTAGATTCTTCCAGCCAGTCTAATAATTGACAAGAGACAGAGTAATAAGAGAAAATAACCAAATTTAATCACATACCTACATATGTGATCTATATGGCAACTTGAGCTAGAGTGAGATCGGGCATGTGGGGCTTCAGAGGGGAGGAGGGCGATTCACAGGGTGATAAGAGCAGATGTTCAGTAATCAGAAGTTTGCCCAGTCCTACAGACAGGTCATAAAACGTATTTCTGGTGACAACTCTTATTATGGGCAAGGCCCCTAATTTAAATTCTTTAAGAGAGACGTGAAAGTTTCTCGTGGGCCCATAGGGTCTTGATTACCTTCAGCTCAAAATAATCCCAGTGCTTTCAGTTCTTCTGGGTACTGACCTAGAAGGAAACCTGTTGGATCGTATAGTAAATCCATTTCTAGTTTTCTGTACCCTTTTATATTCCCGCCAATGGTGCACAAAGTTAGAATTTCTCCGTATCTTGCTAACACTTTTTATGGTCGCCATCCTGATGAGCATGAGGTGAGTATCTCCTTGTGGTTTTGATGTGCATTTCGATTAGTGATGTTAGAATGGTTTCATGTGCTTATTGGCCATTTGTGTAACTTCTTTGGAGAAACATCTATGAAAGTTCTTTGCCCATTTTTTTTATTAAATTTATTGGGGTGACATTGATTAGTAAACATTACATAGGTTCCAGGTGCACAATTCTACATTATCTTTGCCCATTTTTAAATCAAGTTGTGGTTTTTGTTGCTGTCGTTGAATTTTATGTTCTCTATATTTTCTAGATATTAATCCCTTATCAGATACATGATTTGAAAATATTTTCTCCCATTCTGTAGGCTGCCTTTTCACACTATCTGTTGACAGTGTCTTTGATGCAGAAAGCTTTTTAATTTTCATGAAGTCCAGTTTGTCTATTTTTTCTTTTGTTCCTGTGCTTTGATGTCATATCCAAGAAATCAATGCCAAATGCAATGTTGTGAGGGCTTTCCCCTTTGCTGTCTTCTAAGAGTTTTATAACTTTAGTTCTTACATTTAGGTTTTTGATCCAGTTTGAGTTAATTTTTATATATGGTGTTAGATAAAGGTCCAACTTCATTCTTTTTCATGTGGATAGCCTGTATACCCAATTTATTGTAAAGATTGTCCTTTTCCCATTGAAAGAACAGTCTTGGCACCCTTGTCAAAAATCATCTGACCATATATGTAAAGATCTATTTCTGGGCTCTCCTATTCTATTCTATTCCATTCTATTCATCCATATGCGTGTCTTTATGCCAATACCATACCATTTTGATTACCACAGGTTTGCAGTAAGTTTTGAAATTGTAAAGTGTTAATCCCCCAACTTTGTTCTTCTTTTTCAAGATTGTTTTGGCTATTTGTAATCCCTTGAGACACCATATGAATTTTAGGAGGAATTTTTGTACGTCTGCAAAAAAAAAAAAAAAGTCATTGGGATTTTCATAGGAAGTGCACTGAATCTGTAGATCACTTTGGCTAGTACTGACATCTTAACAATATTACTGACATCTTCACGATATTAAAGTCTTCAAATCCATGAACATGAATGTTGTTTCATTCACTCAAGTCTTCTTTCATTTCTTCCAGCAATGTTTTGGTGATGGTGGGCGAGCGTCACCTCTCTGTTCTCCTCTTCTTTCAAGGGCACTAATCCTGACACCCCACCCTGATGACCTCATCTAACTCTAACCACTCCCACAGGCCTCATGTCCTAGTATGTCACATTGGGGGTTTGGGCTTCAACACAGGAATTTGCAGGGAGAGGGAGAAACACAATTCAGTCCCTAAACGCATGGTCACTAAGATTTTTCCTGCATCTTTTCTTCTAGAAGTGTTACAGGTCTGCAAATCATTTCAAGTTCATGAATATGATGTGATATAAGAGTGGAAGTTGTTTTTCTTTTGTTTTGTTTTTGCGTACCATTATTCAATTGTTTCAGCACTATTTGCTGACAAAACTAACCTTTGCCTGTTGGGTCACCAGCACCTTTGTTAGAAAATTTTAATTTTCCAAATTCCTAACAGTTACTAATCTTCAGGATTTAAGAACAAAGATTTGGAATTCCCCAATCATAAATTGTTCTGTTTATTTTAATAGCACTTTATGATGTCTTTTTATAATAATGAGTTATAAAATAGTGACTCACTTTTCTGTGATAGGGTTATATTAAAAATTTCAAGGAGTAGTCTGGTAAAGTAAGATATAATAATAAGTGCACAGGTTATTATTATGAACCAATATACTGTGACACGATTACATATTTCAATAAATAATCTCTATCTAATATTGACATCTGATAATAGAAAACATTAAAAGAATAAGACATCAGCACCAATAAATATCATTTAAACATTGAGAAATATCACAAATAGTTAAGTTATTCTTGAGATCTTAAAACAAACATCAATTGCTACTATTTCTCTTGTGACAAATATTCCAGATGTAGAAGAGTTTCTTTCATGTTGTGCTAATGTTGGTCGAACTGTTCTGAGTGTATCTAAAGCTAATACAAGTTGGCTGTGAGACCGCACACAGCTTCATTTCCTTTTCAAGGGATGAACATACTTTGTCTGCTTGCCTTGATTTTGGTTTTGCTGTTAAAATTGATATTGCTTGTTCACATTCAGATTTTAGATTAGCTGATTTCACAGTGGAATATTCCACAATGATATTTACATCTTGTCTGCGTTTCTTCTGTAAATGTATTTACAAAGAAACCCACTGGATTCTATTATAAGATAATGTAACATCTGGCTATCTTAGCAAGGTTAACAGCACTAATACAAAGAAACATGTTTCAAAACTGCCAATCTGAGGATGGCTTCCAAAACTTGTTTCTTGGAACAAGATTTGCAGGACTTTTATAAAGTGTACTAATGTTATTGTAGAAACTCATCAACACATTTTTATATATAAGAATATTCATTGTTAGCAGCACATAGGGCCACACACCCACACTTATAACATGACAACAGTGACAAGCAAGAATGACTGATACGATCGTGGCCCCTTCCCTTCTACGGGCTCCTGTCCTCGTTTCAGAGATACAGACCACAACCGTTGACGCTGATTCCACTCTTGCGTTCGACTTCATGTCAGCTGATTCCTCTGAACTAGTAATGCCAGTGCTGATGTTTAAACTTTTATTTCCCACAGACTTTTCCTTTATCCTGATTTCTCAACTGATGTTTCTCACGACTTGGAGTAACATCTATATAATATCCCCAGAAATGCCAGAAGAAAATCCTGCCTGTACACACTATTGGGAATCAACTGACCACAAATGTGTGGTTGTATTTCTGGACTCTCCTGTGTCATCATCATCTGTCGTTCCTTATGGCAGTACCACACTTTACTCTTGTAGCTCTGTAGTAAATCGTTTGGTCGGCGGGGAGGTTCATGCTGCTGGTCAGAGTTTTAGCCACCTTAGCCACCTTTCATGGAAATGACTTCCCCTCTGAGGCCTGAATATGACCATCTGAAGCTGAACACATGTTTCCATTGCCATTTTACAGACAAAAAAAGCTCTTCTGCAGAATAAGTGACTTCTCCTAGGTCATGGAGCTGGACTGGCAGACCTGAGGTTGTCCTCCCAGTCCATGCCCTTGAACTGCCTCACAGCCTCCCTCCCAGAAAGAGACACCCTCAGAAGGGCTTTCCTGACTCCCGAGGAGCCCAGGCAGCCCCTCTCCCTATAGCATTCATCCCTCTGTCTTGTTTTACTTCTCTCCTGGCTCCTCCTCTCTGCCTGGGCTCCTTATTTATTTCTTCGTTTATTCTCTCTCTGGCACTAGAAAGTTAAGTCCCAAGAAAGCAGGATCCCACACTCCATGTTGACCACGGGGTTCCTAGCACCTGTCACGAGGCCTGCAGATTAAGTTCTCTGAGATCGGGGTTTACAGAATGGATGAAATAATTCAGTGGATGCATGCCCCCACCAGCACCAAGCAACAGGGTGAGTGACAAACATCAAACTACTTATTTCATCCTGAATTATATATAATGTTAACATGGTTTATGTTCTATTATACAGTCAACTTCCTCGGTATGTCTGGGTAACAGCACGTCCCCTACTAGAGGTAGCTAAGGGCCAGAGGGAATGTCCCACTGTGCAAACTCTCTCACACAGCAAAATGAACTGGAAAAATCTGGGGAAGTGGGAGCTAGAAAATGCATTTCCATTGTTTTCACAAACTCTCATGCTGAATTCAAATTCCATGAGAATGACTGTTTCTGTGTTTTCGGGCTTCAGCTGCGTGAATGACCGGAGGAAGCTGGATAACCTCTGCTCCATTCAGAATGCAACACACAGATGATGTATTATACAGAAATGTACACTTGAGACCTATGTAATTTTACTAACCAATGTCACCCCGATACAGTTAATAAAAAAGAAGAAGGCAATCCCTTGGAGACTGCTGATAAACTGTGTTTCTTATGTTTCGTAAAATAAATTGATTTCAAAAAGCAAAACGAACATTAAATAAGGTACATCTGTAAGACAGCTAGCTACCCAGTAACAAAGGACATCTCTAGTGGAATGGGGGTATGTTGGGAAAGAGTGGAGAGAAGGGGAATTTAGGAATGCATCGTTTCTATTCTCATGCTAGGTATAAAGTTCATTTGTAAATGTGAGATTGGCGTAAATGAGAGAAAAACTGATTCTGGATTACAAAGAACCAAGGGCATTCAATCAGAAATACATTTTACAAGAACTCGGTCTGAGTATTTTAAACAATCCTCTATTGCTAACTCACTTATTTAACATAGAAAAGTTTAACTGATGACAAACATGACAGAAAGTAATACTAATTCCTACAGTAAGCACTTAGACTCAATGTAACAATTAATTGGAGCTGAATACAGAACACCTAAAGTTTTCAGAATTTAGGTTGAGTATTCACTTTTGCCCTAAAATTCACCCTCGACTCTGATGAAAGGATTTGCTGATGAAACAAACCAGTGATATAATCAAAGTTACAGGAGAAAAAGTGCCAACTCCCCCATATTAAAAGCCCAACTATTTCAGAAAAAGTTGTAACTTTAAAAACACTTTCCAGGAAGTTAAGCACTGAACACACATATTTATCCAGAAAAGGCACAGGGACAGGACGGGGCAGCAGCTTGCTGTGGGGATGACGAGCGGGAAGAAGAATGCCTGCCGAAGAACTCTGCACAGAGGAGGAAGCAGAAACCCAAGAGCTGGATGAAAGGCTGATCCACTCAACAGAGCCCTGCAAAATCTCCACAGATGACAGGCACCAGATTCCTGAAAGGAGCAGGTGATAAGGACTGGGCTGCGTGCACACGGAGAGAAAGGCTGTAACCAGATCCCCTCTCCTGTCCCTGGGCAGCCAAGGCCTGGGCGTTCCCCCAGGCCAGCAGGACTGGGCAGGAGGCTTAGCCTCTGCAGAGAATGATCCTGCCCCAGAGGCACAGGTCTCCCAGCGGAGCATGGGGGTGACTGGGGCGGTAAGAAGGGGCAGAGAGAGCAGCATCCCCACACACTGATAAGTACGGCGTACAGCTTCCTTCCACCAATCTGGACCCAAAGCAGCAGCAGCACTCAGGTTCATCCACCCCAGGATGTAAACCAGAAAATCAATCTCCAAAAACCCTGACTCCTGACAGCGAGCATCACAGCTGATGATGCACGCTTTCCCTCTAAAATCAAGAACATGACACAGATGTTGGCTCTCACTACTTGATCAGCACTGTTCAAGAGAAAAAAATAAAATTCATACAGTCCAGTGGAGAGGGAGAAATACAATTACCTTTATTTGCAGATATGACTGTGGAAACAAAGTACTGAATAGTCCACAAAAAGTTACTAGAACTAATAAGAGAATTTAGTGAGGTCCAAGGATACAAGGTCAAAATATCCAAAGCAATTGTATTTCTTTATATAAGCAATTAACAACTGAAAATTGAACTTTAAAACTATATGACTTATAATAGTATCAAAAAGCAAAATACTTAAGGACAACTCTAATAAAGCATATGGAAAATCTGTATGCTGAAAACTATAATACGCTGATGAGAGAAATCAAAGAAAACTTACATAAGTGACAAGATATACCATGTTCATGGGCTGAAAGACTTAATACAGTTAAGATGTTAATTCTCTCCAAATGATCTATGGATTCAACACAATCCCAATCAAAGTCCTAGCAGGCTTCCTGTAGCAATCAACAAATGGACCTAAATGCTTTGTGGAAAAGTGAAGGACTTAGAATAAACATTTTTTTAAGAGAAAAACAAGGTTGAAGGAATTACTATCTGATTTCAGGACTCACTACAAGACTACAGCAATTCAGACAGTTTGGTACCGGTGAAAGGACAGACATACAGATCAATGGATCAGAGTACTTGTAGAGTCCAGAAACAGAGTCTAGAAATGAGTGTGTGTGAGTGTGAGAGTGTGTGTGCATGTGCATGTGTGTAATCTCCATCCAGCCATCTGGTTTTTGACAAAGGAGTCAAGGTAATTCAGTAGAGAAAAAAATAGTCTTTTCAAACAACGATGCTAACTAAGCAAATGGACATCTATATGCAAAACATCTACATGCAAAAAATAATTTGTACCCATGTCTCACACTGTATATAAAAAGTCACTCAAAATAGATTGCATACCTAAACATAAACAAACAGAATGTTAACATTTATAGAAAAAAATCTGGGTAGAGCAACGAAATAGAGGCATGAGAGGGACCCCTGAAAAACTCTCCTGGAGATCACCACACACAAAACACCTACAACGCAACTAAGGACTCCAGACGCACCACACTGACACGGCTCAGAGGCCTGCTCATCGCATCAGAGAACCTGCAGGAGGGCAGAGGGACAAACAGAGGAGCAAAGGGGCGGTGAGGAGCCGGGCCTGACCTCACTCTGGCCAGGAAGGAGGAGAGAGGGGGCTGCGGACACGCTTCTCTGCCCACAGCCAGCCCAGGGCAGCTGATCCCAAAACGCAGGGCAGAAACCTCGGGGCAAACCCAACACAGAAAAGCGAAAGCCGGCATTGTCCGTGAGGCTGCTCTCGATGACAGTCAAGGGACAAAGACACTGGCCGCCCTCCCTGACCACCTTCCAGACCTCTGCCCTCCCAGTATTAGCAGTGAACCCCCAAGGAACTGCAGCAGCGAGTGTCGGGTTCAGGAGCAGCAATCTACACAGAGAGGCTGCCAGAATGAGGAAACAAAGAAATACAGCTCAAAATAAACTTGAACAGCAGAAAATCACAGTAAACAGGATGGAGTTAAACAACCTATCAAAGACAGAACTCAATACAATGATTATAAAAATGATCAGAGTTGTTGGTAATTTCAGCAGCAGAGACACATAAAGAAAGACACAGGGACCATAAAAACGATCAGGCAGAGATAACGATTACAATAACTGAAATGAAGAATGTTAATAAAAGGAATCACCAGACCAGATGAAACAGAAGCATGAATCAGTGGTTTGGAGGTAAAGGTAGCAGACATCCAATCAGAACATCAGAAGAAAAAAGAATCCAAAACAATGAAGATCCAAGTTTCCTCTGGGACAACATTAAGTGTAACATACGCATCACATGAGTGCCAGAAGGGCAAGAGAAACAGCAAAGAATCGAGAACCTATTTGAAGAAATAATGACTGAAAAGTTTCCTAACCTGGCGAAGGAAAGAGACATACAAGCCCAGGAAGCACAGAGAGTCCCAAACAAGATGAACCCAAACCGGCCTACATCGAGACAAGTCATAGTTAAAACAGCAAAAGTGAAAGACAAAGAGATAATATTAAAGGCAGCAAGAGAAAGGCAAATAGTAACTTATACAGGATCACCTATACAATTGTCAGCTGATTTCTCAACAGAAACTTTGCAAGCCAGAAGGTGGCAGAAAATATTCAACGTGATGAAAACCCAGGATCTACAACCAAGATTTATGTATCCAGCAAGGCTAGCATTCAAAATTGAAGGACAGATAAAGAGCTTCTCAGGCAAGAAAAAGCCAAAGGAGTTCATCACCACCAAACCAGTATTACAAAGAACGTTAGAGGGATTTCTTTAAGATGGGGGGAAAAAAGGCAAAAATTGGATTAATAAAATGACAATAGCTACATATCTATCAGCAGTTACACATGGAGCATCAAACAGGAAGACAGATACAAGTTGACTTCACTTAGAGGTGAACTCTAAGGAAGAAAATAAACAAGCAGAACAGGACCAGACTCATAGATACAGAAAACATTTGGTTTGTTGACAGACAGGAGCAGGGTTGGGAGAGGAGGTGAAATTGGGGAAGGGATTGGGAAGTTCTGTTTGGTGGTTACAAAGTAACAGTTACGGGCACACAGGATACAACATCAGAACACAGTCAGTAATGCTGCAACAACCACATGTGTCAGATGGGGTCCAGACTTGGTGGGGTGATGGGAGGAGGGCTGGAGGGGAGGATAAAAAAGAGGGGAGAAATCAACAAGTACAAATTCATAGTCACAGAATAGTCCTGGGGACGTGAAGGGCAGCATGGGGCACACAGTCAGTAACACTGCAATAACTATGTGTGGTGTCAAAGGGGAACCAGACGTATCAGAATGAGGATTTAGTAAGTTATGTAAGTAACTCATTCCTGTGCTGTCCACCTGAAACATATAATACTGTGTGCCAGACGTAATTGAAAAATAAAATTAATAAATACAAGAGAAAAATCTTTGTGACCGTAGTTCAGGCAAAGATTTCTTATGTAGGTCACAAAAAGCATAAGCCATAAAGAAGAGCGTAAGCCTCGGAGAAAAGATACATAATTACAAAGCCAGCTTCTCACCTCATCACTCTGCAGAGAAAAACCATCACTACGATCGATTGATCGATCGCCTCCACACCCAAAGCTCCTCACCCCTTTTTAAGTTCATTCTTAAATAACAACGGACTGTGAAAAATAGCCAAATATTTGAAGAAAGCCTTCAACATGGGAGACAAAAACCAAAGCAGATCAAGACAGACAGAGAAGAACCCTGAGGAAACAGACAACGTAGGGAGCCAAGGAAAACCTTAACTACAGGCAGCCCTTGCTTTGCACACAGTAAAGGACTCTGAGAATGACATGTGCAAGTCCATGGGTACACAGAGAAGTCAAGAAGTAGCAGTAAGTGCATTACTATGTGGAAAAGTAAGATGAGCGTCAAACTAAAGCTGAACGTGGTTGCCTCTGGGGACAGGATGGGAATGGTAGGGGACAGCTGCTTTTTATTATAAATTTTGTTTGTATTATTTGGCTTTTATCAACAATATTCACACAGTTCACTGAAAATACTTTACCAGAAAAAATGCCAAGGACTTCACAAAGATCCACTTAACATGTAAAAATCTAATCTACCAACAGTAACTCATTACTTATCTGGTTACTTTAAATGGCTAGACGAGTCCCCAGCTCTGTTATCAATTGGCTTTGTGACCTTGAGTAAGACACAGCTTCTCGGACCCTCCAGTTCGCCTTCGTGAAGTCACTGAGGGTCCTCTGGATCACCTCCAAGTCCCTTCCAGCTCCACGAGCATATGGTTTGATCAAGTAACACTTCTGCTCAGACAGTTATAGGTACCACCCATTCCTTAACCCACTTCCCATTTAGGAAAAAAAAGCACAGCTCACTGCTGCGTCCATGTAATTTTACCCAAACACGCTCTTTGAGGCTGAAGCACATCCGACTGGTTTTCAATATGAAAATAAAATATAAAAGCTGTCCCAACGGCATCAGTCCTGAATGCTCTGACAAGCACGGTTAGGACTGTAATCCGCGAGTCAGCTCGGGAAAACGCTGCGAGCATTCTCGGGGCCGAGGGGAAAGGGTTAGAATGCATTTCTTCATCGCTGTCCTGCCGGCTACACGTGCCTTCACTCTGCACTTCCATTCATCTGAATCGGTGCCATATTACTGCATTCCGGTCATTAGCATTTGCAAGTATAAAAGACACAGGAGAAAAATTCAAAGCCACTTACCTAAACAACAACAAAATCTATAGTATTAGTATCTTAATCCTATGTATTTTTTTAAGACATTCCATCTCTTCAGAAACTGTCATTTTTGGTTGTTTCTATTTTTTTATAAACCCACTAAACCTAACCTGGGAAGGAAAAGAAAAGGGGGGATGTGGACCCGTGGAGAATGCTTCTTTAAATTATAACGGTTTCATTCATCATGCACATTAATTTAGCCATCTTAAATGGACACTCACACCATATCTTTAGGGAAATTACTGATGAGATGATACCGTTAGCACTAACGATTTGATCTGCTGACTCAGCAGGGCATGACGGCTTTACAAGGAGCCGAGAACAAGGTTCCTACCTGATGTGCTGCCCGTGAAACAGACAACATCATTCCAGCTCCCTCAGAGCAGAGACCACCTGCCACAACACGTCCTCGCACCAAGAAATCGACTCTTCTCGCACCTTGGTTTGGTTTGTGAAGACCCTTGTGGGGGTAATTTGTGACGAGAGCAAACGAGAAACGAATCCCTTCCACGAATTCAGAATCATTCATTTAAGGTGAACTCGTGGACCTCATGGGCATTCCCAAGAATCCCCCAATTCTTTGTATCAAATAGATGACAATGGCTGTTAATGCTCAACAATCAGTGGTCTGAATCCTGATTGCTGTAGCATCGTATGAGGCTGGTTTCCTTTTAAATTATTTTTCCTTAAAGAACGTGGCAGGACATGCATGAACGGTGTTCAGACTGAGATATCCTGAGGCATCCGTAGTAGCTCCATTCCCACCTTCGCGTGGCCCCCCCAGTCTAAGCAGTAGGTAAGACAATAAAATAAGGTGGGCATTGGTGGAATTATGACAACAATGTCCTTCTCTTCTGCCTTACCTTTAGCAAAGCAAGTAAACATATTAGCATGACTTTATACTGCTCAAAAGGGAAAAAGCAGTGTGCGTGGCCTTCTTCGAGAAGAAACTGGCTAGGAAGGTACGTTCCCGTTACATTACAGGTTCTCGTGTTCGTGCACTGAAATCTTTTTCTGAGCGACCACAGGCATCCTTTGTTAGGAGCTGGGACGTTACTATGAATAAACAGCAATCCCTAACTTTATCTCTCCACTGCCTGCAAGAGTCACTGAGGCAAAGAATTCCCGAGGGTTCTGGGTGGCCTGGGAGGCATCTCGGGGGGCATCTCTGGTGGAGGGGAAGGACCACACATGGCTATCTGAGGGAGCAGGCAACCTGGATGAGGGAGAGGAGGACGTAACTCTGGGTTCTCTCACCTACTGTTTCTGTGACTCTGGGCAAGTGTCTTCATGTCTGTGAGTCTCAGGTGCCTCAAATATAAAATGGGTTATTGTGAGGATCGATAAAAAAACAAAACAGCACATGTCACAGTGACTGGCGCACGAGGGATACTTAACAAATGCCAGTGCCTTCTCTAGTCCCTCCCTGTCCTACGGTGGGCAAAGGGGGAAGGTTCACAATTTTAGAGATGATGTTGATCGGGGTCTTCAGAGGCAGTGCTCCAAATCTTTGCAAAGCCTCAGGGAGGAGGAGGAGGAGAAAGAGAGGGACCAGGAGGAAGACGCAAGCAGCACGAGTGGGCGGTACAGCAGGGTCCCGATGGCTGGGGGTGAGGGGTGAGTTCCAGCAGCTCTCCAGTGCACAGGTCGGTCATCAGCTGGACAGCCGTTTCTGAACTCAGGGCTGTCCAGAACCGCCCCAAACGCCCTCCTCTCTTGGAAATGTATACAAGGTTTCTTGCAGACACAGTTCCATTTTCCCCCCAATATTTTATTATGAGAACTTCAAATACACAGACAAGTTTGAAGAACTGTACAGTAAATAGCCATTCAGCCATCACTTCAATTCTATACTTAGTTCTACTTGGGGGATGGAGATTTGAAAATATACAGCAGGTTTTACTTTTTTGCACTTGGGAAAGGGTGCACAAAAGGGAGGAAGTGCTAGAATGTTCCCAGTGGTAAGCATTTGGCTTCTGCTCTACCAGTCATGCAGCAGAATGAAATGAAACCTTTGCTTCAGAGATTCTTGAATGGACAAAAGGAAGCACCGCAAATCTGAAGACAGCATTTAGACATGGAGCCACGTATGAGCACAATGACAAACTTCACAATGGGCCACAGAAGTCATTCATCCTTACACCCCTCCCCCGGCCCCAAATAAACACAAACGTGCTGTGGCTTCTCATGTACTAGCAGACTTTTGAAGAAGCATAAAGGGTCAAAAAAGAACTACTAGAAAAATGTTAAGGATTTCTACATCTGGCAATGAAAATACAGGATTTTATACTCTATTTCAGCTAAAACAACTACAAATAATACAGAACTAATCCTAACTGTGCATGATCTGGGCAACTCAAATAGGAAATGTGTTCTGTGTTTGGTTTGCAGATATGAAAAAGATAGAAATTCACTTCCCCATCACCTAGGTGTGCTGAGGACAACTTCAATTGTTAGCCCCATTAAAAAAATACGCTATTACATGAAAATAAGCATGAATAATATAACATATTATTAGAAACAGATGATAATTATGGTTAATCAATTAAATAATTAATTTTCAAATGTTACTGCTATCATGAAACCCGAAAGCACTCCAAAAACATGTCACATTAAGTGTACGGTGATATTAAATTGAGCTTTCATGTTATTTAAAATAAAGCAGGCTTTTAGTGCCAGATTCTACATTTCTGCATACAGAAACCTTTAAATGGAAATGCGGAATTTTATTTGAGATGGGGACTAACTCTTCCATGTTTTTAAATTCTAAGAAGTGAATTTAATTTCTAAGAAGTGACATAATTACAGATTTTTAAAAATTAACTACAAAAATCTTAGAGATGGCACTCTTAAATACACATCTAATTTTTAGTAAACATAACTGCTCTGGTTTCATAGCTGTGCTTTTATCAATTTCGGGAGAGCTGACACTTCATACAGATGAAGTGTTCCGATGACAGATTTATTAGCGCAGGCCTGCATGTAAAATCCCTCTGCTTGTCAGACATGCTATAGCCCATACCGCAGGTGAGGGAAGAAAAACACATCTTACAGCATTTCCAATCAATTTACCTACCTCTCATATTTTATCCTGAGAATTTTTACATCTACAAAAGCACCTTAATAAAGTATGAAATAGGTAAGTATAACTGAAAATGAAAAATTCACTATTTTTGTTGATAATTCATAATTCTGTTTAAATGTTTAAAGTCTTCTTGGTCTCTCATCAGCATTCTTCCCATCCTCACTCACCATGAGAGAGGCTTCAAAGTCAAATTCTACCATCAAAAATTGCATTCCAGGTTGCCTGATTTAAAAAAAAAAAAAAAAACAAAAAAACAACAAAACTGTAATTGTGGGGAAATACATGTAACATGAAAATTACTTTCTTAACCATTCTGAAGTGTTAGAATGGTTGTGGCACCCATCTCCAGAGCCCTTTTCATCTTGCAAAACAGAAACTCTGGACCCATTAAACACTAACTCCTTATCCCTCCCTCCTCCAGCCCCTGGCAACCTCCACTCCTCTTCCTCTCTCTGAATCTGACTACTCCAGGTGCCTCCTAAAAATGGAATCATACAGTGCTTGTCTTTCTGTGACTGGCTTATTTTATGTGGCATAAACGTCATCAAGGTTCACCCATGTTGTAGCATGTCAAAATTTCCTTCCTCTTTAAAGCTGAATAATATTCTATACCACCTTTGTTTATCCAAGTTGCTTGCTTTTTTTTTTGTTTTTTTTATTGTTAAATTTAATGGGATGGCATTGATTATTTTTTAAAAATATTATCCTGTTGAAATATCTTCTGTGAAAGAAGGCAATAGTGTCCTGATCTAGTGGCCCAAGAGAAGTCAACGGAGACAAGTGAGATCACTTCATCTTTCCCTGACACTGCCGGGCAGATGCTACAGAGAGGGTATTTGTTAGGGCTGTTCCCACGTCTTGATTTGAAACACCTCCCTGGCTTTATGTCTTAGGGACATTTCATGGTAAAGCCAATTTGCATGGTTAATCGTTACATTTTAATATTAATAGTAAGCACATACTTTAAGAATTCTGCATTTTACAGTAACTAGACTCCAGTTTTATGCTGAATGTTTATTTGAATTTCTCAAATACTCCCTTCAGACCAGATTGCCCCTTTCTTTCAATTGTTCAGATGTGCAGGTGGGAAGCAGCTGAGGAAGGAGGAGGGTAGAGTAGAGGGCCACGGTAATTGTTCCTCACTTATTAGAAAGATACACCACTTAGAATAGATTCTAAAGGTCTGTACCATCTCCAGCTTGAAATCAGCGCAGGGCTTAGATCACGAGGCCCAGCCAAAATCAGCGAAGAGGAGAAGGTGCCCAATCAGCACGGAAGAGCCGTGTCACCAGCTCCCTGGCGTGGAGCGAGGCCACTTCCCCGCTCTGAGCTTTCTTACAGGGAGACAGGATTGCTGATGCTACCTGAGCCCCTTCAGGGCTCCGCCTCAGTCTCCCGTGAGGATAAAGACCCATTCCTGTTCTCACCCTGGCATTCCATCCGCTCAGCATGGTGCCCACCGACCCCTGCCTCCAGCTGCTGTTCCAGGCGGAAAGGACTCAACGTCTCCCCTTCCTTTCAACACCAAGTCATGTCCCTCTGGACGCACTGTGGTTCTTTGACTTAAAATCAACCAATCCGGCCACCAAAGGGCAACACTGGATTCTGCTAGCTGTGGTTCTCAACCTTCCTAATGCCGCAACCCTCTAATACAGTTCCTCATGTTGTGGTGCCCCCCAACCATAAAATTATTGGTAGCTGCTCTCTACACGTGTGTGACTGGTCCGCATAAGTACATGTCCACATAAATACGTGTTTTCCGATGGTCTTAGGCGACCCCTGTGAAAGGGCCGTTTGACCCCCAAAGGGGTCGCGACCCACAGGTTGAGAACTGCTGTGCTAATGGAATGACCAGTACCGAGCATACTAGAAGGATGGCACTCAAATATTTTTGATATTCTTATTTCTATTAAAAAAAAATTTTTTTTTTAACTATTACTGCATCGAAGTAAGGTTCTTTCCCCCAAAGAAGTAAGGTTGAAATTCAGTTTTTAAACTTTGGGTTTCTTTAACACAGCTTTTTTTTTTTTTAAGAAAACATAATTAATTTTCTTAAAATGAAATCAGACAGCATCCCTTTCAAATATGTCCTCTCATGGGTGTAGACGTGCTGTGTTCCTAAGAGGTAACTTAATACACGGGGCTATGGATCCAAAGTGCCCGCAGGTTAGAATCCTGTATAACTTCCGCTGAATTATTCAGCTTCTCTGAGACTCAGCTTTCTCCTATGTAAATCAGGAATATCACCAAGGGTTACATTGAGTTATTATACAGACTTTTCTTAAATGATATAAATCACCTAGTAGAGTGCCTGGAATGTAGAATCTGCTTTATAAACAGGAACATTCTCTTGTTTTTCACACTGGTCTGAATAATGCCAGAAAAGCATGCTGTGTGTCATTGAGCTTCACACCTTTATGCTGATGAGACAGAGAAAGAGACAAGAAAATGAGAAAAGCTTAAAGAAGAATGATTCATCTGAACTAGAGCACTGGTCATGAATTAGTCTTTCACAAAGTGTCTGGCTTACATAATACTCATGAATTTCACTACAGGGTTGATCATTTAAACTAGGACTAAACACTCAGGTTTAGCTGGTTAGTATGGCTTGTTAAGGAGGCTGAAGGTCACTAAAGCCACTTACAGCGTAAAGAATCACATTTTAACAGAAGGAGAGTAAGAGTGACTTCCAAGACATGTGGCTAAATGAAAAAGGAAGGTAGAGAAAAGTATGTGTGGCCCATTACTACCTATCTACCAAAAGGTGGGAGAATTTACACGTAGTTGTTCACATGTTTGTAAGAATGGAAGGACACACTGAAAGCTAATGAAACTGGCCATCACGAGGGAGAAAGGAAACAAGCTGGAAAAAGTATTCTTAGAAGCACATAAAAGTAAAAAAAAAAAAAAAAAGGCAAACCTAAATGTTTATTGAGTTGGTAGCTTAACCATACCAAGAGTAATTAATTACTTCAAGTGACTTTAAAATAAGGTAATCTGACTGTTCATCTCTAGTCAGATATACTCTAGGAACAAAAATCACTGCAAAAATATGTAAGTATTTTAAATAATTACATAGCTAGTAATGATACTGGTATAGTTATTCTGAAACTATCACATGTAGTAGAATAAAGCAAATAAAAATTTTAATATCATTAGAAGCCAGAATTTTCAGCAGAGAAACAAAATTAAAAGAAGTTAAATAAGTCCTGGAGTCTAACTGGAATTGGAAACATCAGTACAAACTTAAAAAGAAAAAAAGGGGGAGGGTGGGAGGGAGGAGCTATTGCTAGCTCTTCTTATTCAGAAAGGCTATGAAACAACAAAGCCAGTTATCAACCAATATCCTTAGAACGCAGACTATCATTTCTAATACCACGGCCCCCCCCAAAATGAATAAGCCTCTTGGAAAAGAGGCTGATTTCAAATACAAGGTAGGAAATATAAAAGAGGAGCATGATGTATCTTCTAAAGAATACAAGAAAAAGCTTGAAGATTACTGGGACAGAAGACTCAAGAGACAACTCGGAAAGTGGTTCCCCACTTGTCATAAACAAGATAGATAGAGCATCAAAAACAATAGCAACTGCAATGTCCTAAAATACATAAAATATACAGGGGATGCCAAAAAATGTATACACATTTTAAGAAAGGAAAAAACTGTATTAAAATTGTAATACTCAATATATACCACTAGCAAAAGATGAATATAAATCATGTTTGACTTCTGCAATAACAAGAGGTACTCGAAAAGGTTACCATAAATATTTATGTAATACATAGATAGCATCGCTTAAAATGTGTATACATTTTTTTGGCACTCCAGTATTTTAACAAACACATAATTAAAACTAACAAAACAAATCTCACTGCTGTCCTCTGGAAGGTGCTAGGAAACCAATTATTCTGAAAACTGGTTTTAAAAAGGTATGTTGGAGAAAGAGATTGAAGAATTTATTCTTCTTTTTCTATATGAACTATATCTCCAGATAACCAAAAGGTAATGAGAGGAAATTCTTTATTTTAAATGAAAGCATTTGGGATAATAAATGAGAAAGGCATAAACTATAGTATTACCATTTTGTAACTCTGACTGAAATAATGAATCTGGCCATTGATCATTAATGGCTACTAGAACCATCCAGTAAAAAGCTGACAGAGAACTCTGTATTAGATGGACCACGATGGCAACGTCTGAATGCACCTGATCTATCTAATCACAGAAAGAGAGACAAGCAGGCATTTTACATCAGTCAGTGTGCTGCAATAGGAAATACACAACGCCATCTATGAAATATTCTTGCCATTAGCTCAGTCCAGAATCTGATCAAGTTTATAGGTCTAACCATCAGTTAATTGCACACACAGTATATAGCCAGGGAATATGTTAAACAACCTTAAAAGTGTGTTTCAGAATACGGGAAATTCTACAGAGCAAACAACCTGGTTTCTTAAACATACTGTAAATGGGTGGAGGGTGGAGGAAGAGAACCCTCAGAGAAAGGGAATATACAGATTAACAAATGTATGAGACAAGTCAACCCAACATAAAGCAGAGCTCAAACAAAACAATTATTTTTAAAAATTTGTGAGTAGGAAATTTGAACACTGAATATCTGATATTAAGGAATTACTGTTGTTTTTTTGTGGTAGTAGTATTATAGTTTTCTTTAAAAATGACTACTTATCTTTTTGATACAGGAATATGCAGACTTATGGCTGAAATGACATGCTGTCTGTGTTTTGTTTCAAAATTATCTGAAGGAGTTGGGAGACAGAGAGCCCTAATAAAATAGGGCTGGCCACACACTGTTGACACTTTGTGAAAGCCAGATGGGAGTTTGCAGTATTATGTTCTCTACTTTTGTACATGTTTGAAATTTTTCTGTACTGAAGTTTTAGTATTCTCTTAAGCAGAAATTCAAAAGGGCCTCTCTTCTGCTTCCTAGTATGTCACTTTTAAAATGAAAAGATACAAACTCCTAGATGTTTTCTTAGGTGTGCGGTGATTATAGTCAAGACAATACTCCACTATATGGCATGTACCTAGATATAATCTGTTTGAATACTTTCTTCCCTTGAGAATGCTGGTTGTTTGAGTTCCAGGTAACAGAGAACCTACTTCAATTTATCCAGCATCTACCAATCCCTATGGGTGCTAGTTAACTAAAAGTCCACTATACTACGCAAACACCAAGCATGAGAAGAGTGGCTATGTTAATACTGGACAAAAGAAACATCAAAACAAGATTATTATTAAAAATAAAGACGAATATTCTATATGATAAAAGAGGGAATTAAGAAACCATAACAATCCAAAATGAGCATAGACCTACCAAAAGAGCTTCGAAACACATGAAGCAAAAAAACACACACACAAACAAAAAAACTGATATAATTACATAGAGAAATAAATCTATAACCACAGTTGGAGATTTCAGCACCCCTCTCACTAGCTGAAAGACTAAACAGAAAGGACAATCAGTAAGGATACAGAAGATCTGAACAACACCATGAACCAACGAAGATGATATTAATGGGACATTATATTCTTAAGTGCAGATGGAACATTCACCAAGACAGACCATATGCCAGGGCACAAAACAAATCTCAGTAATTACCAAAGAAGCTCTAAATAACCCATGGGTAACAGAAGAACGCACAAGAGAACTTAGAAAATATTCTGTAATAGAAAATAGTGCAAAGACAATATATTATATCAAAATATGTGGGACACAGCTAAGCAGAGTCTAAAGAAAAAGTTACAGCTTTAAATGCTTTTATTAGAAAAGAAGAAATATAAAAAAAAAATGAGTTAAATTCCCACCTTAAAAAGCCTAACAAATAATAAATCCAAAATCAGCCAAAGAAACAAAATAACAAAAAGAATATAAATAAATGAAAACATAAGACAGAAAAGCAATAGGAAAAAGCCAAAGTTAAAGCTGGTTCTTTGAAAGAATGAATTGATAATCACCTAGCAAGGAAAAAGGAGGAAATACAAATGATTAATATCAGAAATTTTTAATGGAACATCATTATAGATCCAACAGATATTAAAATTATATGAAGGGAATATTCTGAGCTAATAACTTTATGCTAATGAACTTGGCAACTTAAATGAAATAGAATATTCCTTGAGAAACACAAAATTATTAAAAGTGATACAAGAAGAAACAGAAAATCTAAATAGCCCCATATCTATTAAAGAAATTGAATTCATAATGAAAAACCATTCCATAGAAAAACTCTATGCCCAGATGTCTTTACTGGTAAACTCTACCAAAAACAATTTAAGAAAAAAATCTTATACACATTGTTTCAGAAAATAACAGAACTTCTTAACTAGTTTATGACATCAGCATAATCCTAATACAAAAACTTGAGAAGGATATAAATAAAAGAAAATTACAATAGAATGTTTCTCATGATTAAATCTATAAAAATTTTTCAAAATATTAGCAAATCAAATCCAGCAACATGTAAAAAGGATAATATATCATAAACAAATGGGATTTCTCCCAGGAATGCAAATCTGATTACATATTCAAAACCAATCAATGTAATTCAAAATATTAACAAAATAAAGGACAAAAACTATATAATAATTTTAAATGATACAGAAAGAGCATTTTAAAATATTCAACATCCATTCATGACACAATCTCTTAGCAAACTAGAAATGGAAGGAAACTTCCTCAGCCTAAAAAAGGACCTGTTGTGACAACCTATAAATCATACTTCTTGGGGAAACACTGAAACACTTCCCCTCTCTGATACTGGAAACCAGGCAGGGATATCTACTCTTACCACTTCTATTTAACAATACACCAGAGGTGCTAGGCAGTGCAATAAGACAAGAAAAAGAAATAAAAGACTTAAAGTTTGGAAAAGAAGAAAAACTGTTAATAGCATGCCAATATGATGTGTACATAAAAAAATCCTGAGAAATATTTTTTTAAATTCTAATAGAATAAATGAAGTTTAGAAGGTTGCAGAACATAAGTTCAATATATAACGATGACATGTCTATACAGAAGCAGCAAAATTTTGAAACTGAGTGAACTGTTTTAAGAAACAATTCCATCATAATAGCATCAATATATTTAGGAAGCAAAGTGACATAAGACATGTAAGACCTCTACAATAAAAACTACAAAAAAGGCTTAGTGAAGAAACACAGAAGAGGATTCTAAAAATTATTCAGAATACAAAGGATCTAGAATAGCAAAAACAATGTTGAAGGACTCATACTACCTGATTTTAAGGCTTACTGTAAAGTTATAGAAATAAGAAAGTGTGTTACTGGCATAAGAGTATACACAAGAGTTCAGAAATAGACCTAGATGTACATGGTCAATTGATTTTTGACAAAAGTGCTAAGTCAATCAATGAGGAAAGAAAATCTTTGGAGCAAATGTTGCTATAACAACTGGATACCCATATGAAAAAAGTTAATCCTGACTCCTATCTCATTCTTTATACAAAATTAATTTGAAATAGATGATGGCTTAAATGTAAAAGCTGAAACTATAAACCTTCTAGAAAAAAACAAGTAAGAAAATCATCATTATAATCCTGAGGTATACAAAGATTTTTGGACAGGGATAAAACTCACTAATAATTTTTTAAAAAATTATAAATAGGACTTTGTCAAAATTAAAAATATCTGTTCAACAAAAGACATCACTAATAAAAACAACAGGTAATCCCAAACTTGAAAACATACATTTGCAGCACATATATCTAACAAATATGTATATCCAGAATAAATAAAAGAACTGCTACAGTAAAAACAGTGAAAAAACAAACAACCCAACCAAAAAAGTGTGCAAGAGGCTTAAACATCCACCTCAAAAAGAAGATATCTGAATGGCCAACGAGCACATAAAAAGATGGTCAACATCACTGGTCACCAGAAAAACATAAATTAAAACCACAAGGCAACACAGTATTCTATCCTCTAGAATAGCAAGAATAAAAAACACTGACAGCACTAAATGTTGTCAAGGATAGGGAGCAACTGGAACTCTCAATGCCAATGGAGTATAAAATGGTACCTCCAGTTTGAAGAACTAACTGGTTGTTCTTATAAAGTCTAGCATACACCTATTCTAAGAACCAATAATTCTAGTCTTAGATATTGACTCAAGAGAAATAAAAACATAGGCCCACAATTTTTTTTTTATAGAAATGTTCATAACAGCCTTATTTATAGTAATCCCACACTGGAAACAACCCAAATGTCCAGTGACAGGAGAACAGGTAAACTGTATATTCGTACACTGGAATACTACTGAACAACAAAAAATAAGAACTACTGATACAAACAACATCAGCGATGAATTTCAAAAACATGTTAATAAGCAAATGAAGCCAAACACAATGCCATAGGATTCCATTTTTAATAAATACCAAGACTAGTAAAAATGAATCTGCAGTGATTGAAATTAGAAGTCACTGGTCAGGGAAGTGGGTTGCTTAAAAAGGGGTATGGGGAAACTTTGCGGGGAGACAGAAATGTTCTATATCTTGCTTTGGGTGGTGGTTATATGAGTGTACATAACTTAAGACTTTTTGAACTGAACATTTTATATCTGTACATTTTGTTGTATGTTAATTATACCTCAATTTTTTAAATTTCTAAAAAACCACTTAAAAAGTACGGAGGGTTCCAACAACATGGAAGGATCTTGAGATTATCATGCTGAGCGAAATAAGTCAGACAGAAAAGGACAAGAGACACATGACTCCACTCATACATGGGATATAAAACAAAGCGACAAGCAGGGAAATGAAGCAAACAAAAAAACCTCACAGACACAGACACCATGCGGTGCTGCCAGAGGAAAGAGGGGCAGTGAGGAGGGTCAAGGGGGTCAAAATATATGAAGACTCGACTGGGGGCAGTGAGCACACAATGCAATACACAGATGGTGTGTCAGAGAACTGTACATCTGAAACTTACATAATCTTATTAATGAACGTCACCCCAATACATTTTAAAAACTAAGAAATAAATAAAAAGCATGGAGGGCAATTCAAAATATCAACGGTGATTGCTTCTGAGTGGTGGGATTATGGCTAACTTCTGCTAACTTTTATGAACTCTACAATGCACTATAATGAACTCCCCCACCCCTGTTTTCTATACCTGTTTTGTAGTCTCACAAAGATGCCTAAGTGTTACCAGTATTTACCTTCTGAAAGTAGGATTATTAAAACAACTTAAGTATTCGTCAAGTTCTTCCTCAATAGGAGGGATGCAGCCCAGACCTCTACGAAGGGTCCGAATGGAAGCCAGAGGCTCAGGCAGAGGCATTATGGGTACTGACAAGGGGAAAGGATCAGACACAACCCATCAGCTCTGACCCTGGCTCTCTCACTGAACTGGGGGGCAAGCCCCGGAGCCTCTGTTTCCTCACCTCTGCAAGGGGAATTAGACGCATCCTGTCTGCCTCAGGAGGGTTTTGTGAGTACTAACTGAAACGGCCCAGGGGGAACTCAGGTAGTAGTCACTTCTGATATGGGGAAAGTGAGAAAAAAGCCTTTCTCAAAAGTCAGATTTGTTACCGGAAGCTGCAGAAAGCAATGAGCTAAGCTGCTGACAGAAGGACTCTGCCCTCTTCCAGCCTCTTACCTCTTGGAGCCGTAACAGTGGTTCTGCAGGGCATAGGACGTGCCTTGCGTGTTGAGTCGCTTCCTCTCAACCTCTTTCCAGCTCCCCTCGGGCCACTTTCTCTTGAGCTGCTTCTCCTCGTGTTTTTTCCCCACGTAGTCGGCATAGGTCTGGATCCGATAGCTTTCGGCATATTTGCTGGTATTGACAGCTACAAGGAAAAGAAAAACACCCTTATAAAAGAGTCTGGCCCTGCTCCAAAGGGGTCACTGAGGTAGTCACAGGAGCCCTGGGCTCAGGTCTGAGCTCAGACACCGGCTCTGCCACTTAGGAGCCAGGCAGGTGGCCTTGGGGACATTGCATAGACTGAGCTTCCTCACCTGGAGAAGAGAGACAGAGTCACTACTCCCCAGTCTCCCGTACAGTATGAAAGTGCTCTGTAAGCTGTAAAGAACTGTAACGATGCAAGAAAAAGGGTAATTTTCAAAATATTGGCAGGTCGACATTACCTCTTGAAAAATTCCTCATTTTCAGAGTAAGAAAATGAAAACAACAACAAAACAAACTACGAAGGGGAAAACTAAACTGCTGCTTATTTTGCTAAAAATAAAAAGGACCAGAAAGGCCATCGTGACAGCGGTGCTGATCGCTGTCAGATACTGAAGGTCTCCGTACGTCTGTGTCCGCGTGTTGCCTAAACAGGGTCTAATCCTCGCACTATGCTTGCAAGGGAGGAGCTGCTTTTGGTGATGAGAAAGCAAGGGCCCAGAAGTCGGTGATTCACCGCAGATCACGCCACGAGCGAGTGGCCGCGCTGGGATGCAAAACCAGGTTACTCTGACCCTACGGCCAGGAACCTTCTTGCCTCTCTGCACCTCACTTTGGACCCTGCAAATTCAAGATGTCCCCACAGTACTTGAGACATGCCTCTTCTCCTTGTGTTTTTAATGACTGCTGGTTTTCATGTGCCTCTGGCTGGCAGGAATACTTGGAAGCTGGAGCTAATTCCCTCTTTGGTGTTAATGCCTGACTAAGGCCAGGTCAGTTTTGTTGTCGTTTCCTGCTGCCTTCTCGCAGGCTGGTGGGGTGGAAAATGCTGGTGGTGTCGGAGTGAGGACCCACGCAAGGCTTGCTGGACGGGTGCCCGTTTGCTGGTCCTGGCTCATGAAGTTGGAGCATATACTCTCCTGGCCCACAATCACTGCCAGTAGTTATTACCCACACTGGCGGTGGGGCGGTAAGAACCTGGCTATGCTGCCAGGGGTGAGCAGGGGCAGACCTGGTACTTGGGCAGCTGCAAAAGCACCGTGATACCTGACACAGAATCTGTGTACCCACTCCCAGCAAAGTTCTTGGTACAGAGTAGTTCTAACAAATGCTGTGGGAAAGAGTGCACAGCACCGTGCAGCCAGTGATGATGAGCATGCAGTCTCTGAGCACAGCAGAACCGGGCAGGGGACTCCAATATATAAGGGAATTTAAGTCCGAGGGAAAGACAACCGCGTGAGAGGCAGATGCTCCACACACCCAACACCTGACACGTCATCTTCACTGAGTGGGCCAGTTTTGCATAAAACTTGTAAGCATGATAGTGGTTTACAAAAGGTCATGCACTAAATGTTTAGCCATGTAAACAGCAAAACACAGCAATGACAAGGAAACGAAGAAAAACCCACTTATTTAAGAAACTCAATATTTTACTAAGAAGTCTATTGTACTTTTCAAATATTCATTCTAAAGTTAAAGTGGTAGAGAGGGGACCCTCATAGTATTAAGGAACTTTCATACCATACAGTCTCCCAAAGTAGAGTGAGTCACTGAAATGTGAGCTCAAAATGGCATTATTCATGAGGAACTAAACAGATATGGCACTGAGTTCTAGAGATGTGCTATTGACCAGATGTGCTATTGGAGAACCACAAAAATAGGATCCTTTCTTGGAAACCTCATTCCTTGTGACAGTTACGTCTCCTGCTTTCAATGGACTACATTTCTGACTTTCACCCTCATTGATCTAGCCACCCAACGAACATTATCCAACTACGTTTCCATCAAGTAACTGCTCACTGAGTGTCTGTCCAGGGGACTACGCTAGGTATTTAGGAAAACAAGACAATCTCTGCCCTCTTAAGCTCAACCTGTCACATGAGAGCTTTATGCAGAGTTGATCTGCAAGCTTCAGACTACCTACTAAAACAAGTCACCCTACCAACGTGAGAACCCAGAGTCCACTGTTGTTATTCTGTACGGACTGCGGTAAACGAACACCTCCTGGATCTCCCTCTTGAACTTTCATTCTTTGACCTGGTGGGTTTATTTTGGAAGCACGCCCAAAAGGGATGAATGACAGCTGCCACAATCGATCTCTGCAATCCAAGGTGGACTACCAAGTTAAAGAGTAGGCCGGCGTCAGTATTCCCCATGAAAGCAAAGGTGACAAGGGGACCTCACTAGAGCCGTGACCATCTATTTAACGGCGTCCGGTGGGTTCCAATAATTTCGCTCTCCATCGCATGGACAAGTGCTACAAACCACGCCCTGGCCACGGGGCGGGAATTTATCCGAGCACATTTGGAGTTAGAACCGCTTAAAAGGGGAAACAAACAACGATCCGCTCCTCACCGCTGGCCTTCACATGGCAATAATTTACCAGCATTCCTTCAAGTCCCAGCAGCTTTGCAGCTCTCCGCCTTTAATCTAGAAGCCAAGTTCTGGCTCAAAGCCGCCCTGCTAATGGATGAATCAGCAAAATGAATTGGCTGTCAGCTGTGTCCTCCAGTGATTCCAGCTCGCCTGTCAGAGGCAGCGTGCAGCCGGCTGCTTGGCAAAACGAAGCTTTTCCAAATTTGTCAGGGAAATGATTCAAGGCCATCTTTCGGTCGTGCCACTTGGTCGAAGCCCCTGGGGAACCAAACACACTGAGTCCTCCCTGTTTCCCCGTAGGTGAGTGAGAACAGTCCCTGCCACATACTTGTCTCATCCACTCTCAGCTTCGTTGCACTGGGTCTGCTGTCCCCTGATGCTCTGCACACACTGGAGCATTTAATCCTCACCACAGCCTCATGCAGACCAAGAGATGGCATCAGGGACGCTGAGCAGCTTGCCTAAGGTCTTGTAGGTGAGCAACAAAGCTGGTTTGGAGCCAAGGTGGGTGTTGGGGTTTTGTTTTGTTTTTAATGTAACATTTCCACATGGCTGCCATATATTTGTATTTATGTGTTTATTTAGATTAACAATTATCTTACAAAATGCTTCATTTACTAGGAGCTTAAAAGAATTACTTAAAACGTTTTTCTTTTTTTTTCCTAAAAATTAAGAACTTTCCAGTACTGTCAGGCTAAGTTTCTCCAGCTAAGTTGATAGACACATTATGTTTATTGACAAAAAGACTTAAAATAAGATGTAGATTCCTTCCTAAATTTATCTGTAGATTTAATACAACTCCATTAAAAAGAAATCCAATATTTCAATGAAACATTGAAAAAAAAATTTTGTAACATTGAAAAAATTTTAAATGAAATATAAAACAAATCTGGAGCAGTGATCGCCAGGGGCAGGAGAGGGAGGGCAGCTGCAAAGGGGGTGAGGGACGCTGGGGGGCGATGGGTCTGTCCTGTGTCATGAGTGTAGTGGTGGCTACATGGGTGTGTATGTCTACTGAAACACAGAAACTGTATAACAAAGAGGGAAATTTTACTGTATATAAATTATACCTCAATTATTCTGTGGAATTAGAAAGGTTGATTCCAAAATATTAATGGGCCTGGTCCACGGCCTGTTAGGAACTGGGCTGCACAGCAGGAGGTGAGCTGCGGGCTAGTGAAGCCTCATCTGTTTTTACAGATGCTCACCATCAATTGCATTACCACCTGAGCTCCACCTCCTGTCAGATCAGTGGTGGCATTAGATTCTCATAGGAGCATGAATCCTACTGTGAACGGCGCATGCGAGGGATCCAGGCTGCGCACTCCTTATGACAATCCAATGCCTGATGATCTGAGGTAGGGCTGAGGCGGTGATGCTAGTGCTGTGGAGCAATTGCAAATACAGATGAACATTAGCAGAGAGGTTTGCACAGAGACCCTAATAAATCAACTGCTTGCAGACTCACATCAATACCCTATCAGTGAGCAGTGAGTGACAATTAAGCTGCATCTGGTGGCAGGCCTTATAGTAGCCAATGAGCTCATGTATTCAATTGTACAGCTGCACCTGGTGGCAAGCTTTAAGTAAGAATCCGACACTTATCTGAGTCCAACCGTGGCCTATACCACTTCCGTCCTTGCCTCCTTCCCACACTATGCACTTGTCTCAGATAGGATCATCTAGTTACAGGAAAATAACCTCAGGGCTCCCACTGACTCTGCATTATGGTGAGCTGTATAACTATTTCATTACATATTACAATGCAATAATAATAGAAATAAAGTGCACAATAAACGTAATGAACTTGAATCATTCTGAAACCGTTCCCCCGACATCCCATCTGTATAAAAATTGTCTTCCATGAAAATGGTCCCTGGTGCCAAAAAGTACACAGGATCCTAGAAATACACTTAATGCATCTGTCAAAGTTTGACTTTGGACAGAGATATCATGACAGAGAGTGTGGAAAAGAAAAAGCTAAAAAAATTGTTTATCCATAGGAAAAAAAATAAAATTGGATTCTTACTCATACATGCTGAAAAATCAACTCCATATGGATGAAGAACTTAAATGTCAAAAGCAAACTTTAAAAACTTGAGAAGAAAATATAAGTAAATACCTTCCTGAGCTTGACATAGGAAAGAATTTATGAAAACACAAAAAATGTTAAGCACAAGAAAAGATCAATACATTTGGCTACTTTAATATTAAAACTTCTGTACATCAGAAGACACTTTAAAGAGAGTGAAGACAATCTACAAACTGGGAGAAGATATCTATGCACACACAAACTGATGGAGGATGTGCACCAGACCACATAAAAACGCCTACAAATCAGTAAGAAAACACCCAACAGAAAAATGGGCAAAAGATGTGAAAAGCATGCACATGTCATTTCTCAGAAAAGGAAGCATGTAACGCCAGTAATTATATCAAGAAATGCTCAACCTCGGGCAAAGGCAAATACTGAGCACAATAAGATAACGTTTTGTAGATTTGTAGATGGGGAGAGAAAAAGAGGACATCGGGAGGGAGGGAGGGAAAGATGCGGGTGGAGAGAAAGGGAAAGAGAGAATAAAAGTACAAGAAAATGATCAGCACAAGTTTCAGGACAGTGGTTGCCCCGGCAGGGAATGAGGGGTCATGAGGACAGGATGGGAAGAAACAGGTGCATGCAAATTCATTGGCGATGTTTTAGTTCTTTGGTTGAGTGGCGGTTTCACAGACATTCGTTACAAATTGTTTAGGTTTTCTGTTGTTGACTGTCTAAGCACAAAGGTCTCTGTAAGACCAGGAACAAGTTACTTCGGTTTGGTCCACGCAGTGTACATGAGCTCCACTGCTGAAATGCTAGACCTCTGAAACCCTCCTCAGGAAGCTAAGGGCATCTGCACGCTTGATGAGCACATTGCTAAAATCAGTTCACTGCACTACTGCTGGGAGTGGGCTGGGGGCGCATCAGGAAACTGCAGGAGGAGTTACACACCATTAGTCCCCCATTTTTTTTACAGTGGCCACCATCCACCAATATCAAGTTCTCCATTTCTAAGGGAATCACCTGCATTCTTACTAATTCAATGTTTACCAGGAAGAGAAATATTTACTGGATGCGTACTCTGCCAGGCACAGCAGACCTGTATGCGTTATTCTGACTTTACAGGCCACTTTACAGGTCCCTTCAGAAGAAGGGACCAGCCCAAGGAACCGACTGGGACCCAAACCAAAGCCTACCTTCTTCTCATGGACACCATGTGCATGGAAAGGCTCCCAGATCGTGTAATTTAGAGTTAACACAGGCATGTACATCTGTGTGCAAGAGAGTCAGAGCATGGCCATCTTGCCACATGGCAGTTTTATGCCAATGGCAGAAGGATTCCTTGTGTGATAACCGGGTACGGTAAGCCACCACCACAAGTGACAGGTGCCAGGGAAGCCTCTGCCAGCTTTGCAGACGCAGACCCCACTCCCCATACGCCAATGTGGCTTTCACACCCCACAGTGCCCACTTCAGGAGCCCTTTAAGATGGTCTCTGGACTCCTCCATGCCTCTGGCCCAAGGCCCTACACGACTGTGCTGTCACCTCATGCCAGGATGACAACACATGCTTTTCTGTGTTTGGTGTTTATTTAAATATGAACATACTGGATAAGAAAGTTTTCTAGGTTTCATATAGTTTTGATCAGATTATGGTTTCCAACAGTGTGACCACTTTTTCACTGGTATCAGATAGAGAATGGAAGGTTTACCTTGGATTCTACGGATGAGCAGACTTTAAGATCTTTAAACAAAGGTGTTAAAACCAAGCCTAACCAGCCAACTCTAATGGTCTCTATGAACCTCTTCCTGTGTTCAAAAAGCTTCTGGGGACGTAGTTCCCCTCCACCCACCCAAGGGTCCCGGCAGACCCTGAGGGGCGTGCAGGAATCAGAGATCTCGCAGCAGCATGCTGAAATACAGCTATCCCCAGTGTACCCAAAGAAGCACAAGTGGCAGGCCGGCCCACAAAAGGAGCCCGTTTCACCCTCTGCAGTCCATCCTTCCCCTCCCGACACCATCCATTCTACTGTAGAACCTTCCGAGTCTCCAAGGTAAAGTCCTGACTGGCTAGTGCACCATCCAGGGCCCCCGGGAATCACCTAGCCCTGGCTGGCTCTGTCACCTCAGCATCTCGGCTCCAACTCACCCCCTACATGTGCCCACCAGGGCCAGACGCCCTGGGTAGTGCCTGGGTTCCACCAGGTACTTTGGCAGGAACTTACTCTAAGAGTACGGAAGGAGAAGAGGGAAGAAACACAGCTCTTGTATCTACTGGCAGCCAGTTCCTACTCAGGAGAAAAAGCCACCATCAAGAGACATATGCACTGAATTTTCAGGGACAAGGCCCACGCTGAAGCCTGAGCAAGTGGACGCAGAGCCCGGGACCGGCAACGAGTCCAAAAGCATGTTCCCCTGTGCAGTAACCGACCCGCAGGCGGCCACACCTGAGCCTCGCGGCCACCAGGCCAACGGACTGGCCCCGGGCATGAGGTGAGGACCCAGACTGCGATTCCTTGTCCTGTTCTTCCTTCACACAGTACGTACTTCTCCAAAAATGGTAACTAATTTTTAAAGTACTGAGCCTGAAAGACTGAAACACTAACGCAATGAAAGCGACACACACCCTGCAAAGGGGGCCGAAGAGAACAGTGAAGTAAGAGGCAGAGGGGGACTTCACTCATCTCCAGCCCCCCAGGTCCCCGCCATAGCGCCTGACTCGTAGGATGCACCAGGGGAAGGAAATGAAGTGAGGAAGAGGAAGCAGGCTCAGGTGGCCGTGCTTGCAAAGGTGTGAGCGCTTCCACACCTTCCACACACAGCCGCGTGGGTCCCTGACCAGTGTGGAGGGAGATGCTGTCGAACCTGCGTGCTGACAGGACGGAGAAAACGCACTGGCCCCCAGCGAGGACGAGGCAGGGCGGGGTACGACCCCGGTTCTGCCAACCTCAACGCCCGCAACGCTGTGCTCTCTCCACATCACCCCCTTAGTTAAAAAGGGAGAGGAACTGGTTGTGGTCACTGTCCCATACCTCATTTCACCTCAGTTCTCGAAACAAGGCCAGAGAAGTGGCAAAGAAAACACGTTATAAGCTGGACAAAGGCTGACATGCAAATACGGTGAAATTTACATGAGGCCTGTGACGTAAAAAAGAAGCAACAAAGTCAAGTGGGAAAACCAGAGGTTCTGAGGCCACAGGGACCCAGGTTCAAATCCTACCCACATCGTAACTTGCCTGAGTTAAGTGACCTGCCTCGCCGGGCTTCTTTACCCATAACACGAGGCTGACCAGACGTCCCATTTTAAATGGGACACAAAAAAACAGTACTGCCCCATTTAAAACAGTACGTGTGGTCAGCCTCGTCTCCCTGGGCTAAATTCAAGGTGTCTGTAGGCTGACCGTACATGCTGTTAGAAACAGGACAGTACTGTTGTCATGTGTCCCATTTAAAATGGTACATCTGGTCAGCCTACGTAAAACGAGCGCATCTACCTGTCTTACAAGCTGTCAGGAAGAGCAGAGAGTACGCAGACAAAGCTTCCAGCACACAGCCTGGCACATAACAGGTGCCTAATGGGGGCTATGGCTGTTCCATCACAGTTCTTCCGACAAAATGAACGGTGCCATTCTAGAGCAATGCAGAGCCTGTGAGCTACGATGCATCACGCCTGGGTGTCCTAGAAGTCGGGGGCCTGACACCCGAGTCTGCAATCGCTCACGGAATACCACTATCATTTAGAATTTGGATGAAATCTAGCAAAATCTTTCCTCTGCAATAGAAAATAAAGAAATAAGGAAACCAACAATATCAACCATACTTAATTGTAAAATCAAAAAGTCTGAACTGTAATTTTTAAAAATTGTACTGAGACCCAAATCAGTCACCTGATTTTCACTAAGCCTCCTGACAACACCACAGTCTGCTGTTGAAACAGCCATCTCATTCAATCATTCATTCATTCACTCAACAAACACTGGTCCTAGTGACTGTGCTGGGGACAGGGGTGTGGCAGGAGGGAAGAGGCCTCCATCCTGAAGAAGCCCACAGACTGCGGGGGAAGGAAAGGCACAGACTGGTAGGAGAACACCAGGTAGCCAATAATCAAGTTAAGAAAGGGTGATTTTAACATGGGGCGGGGGCGGGAAGGAAGAAGAGACACAGGAGAGACCAAGAGGCTGAGTGTGAGGGGAAGAGGATGCCAGTAGAGTTCTAAGTTCCCATGGCCTATGACAACCATCTCAGCACTTAATGAACAATGTCACTAAGGAACACTGCTTCCCTGAACCTGCCTGGTGGTGGCTTTTATTTCTTCTTTCTGTGGTTACTAGCTGAAAAATCTATTAAAAATAAATAAAGCTGCTATTTACTGGGTAGTTACTACACATCAAGAACCATGCTAACTGCTTTACAAACACATTTTGTTCTCAGTTGTGCATTTATTCGCCCATCCATCTGTTTATGAATATAGACATTGATGTATCAGATTCTCATTTGTTCATGTATTCATCTGTCCATTCATTCACGAGCAAACAACCACCTTCTAAGACCAGGCAACTGGGGGGGTGGGGGTGAATGAGAGACAGTCCTTGTGTTTGCTGGGGAGAGAGGGGCAGTGTCCAGAGCCCCGCACGTGTTGGAGGGCGAGGGAAGGAGAAGCGCTGGGCCTTCGCAGTGGGGCACCGATCAAGCCTAGGACACAGGGACATTTCCCCAAGGAAATGACACTCGGGTCTTTCTGAGACGGGGAGGCTGGGAGAACAGACAGTGCAACAAGTGTCGACCACGGGGAACCGTGTCCCAGGCAGGAGGAGTGTGATGGGAGGAAGCACCACCTCCACGGAAGGTACCCCGGAGCGCACAGGAGCCCACGGCGAAGTGAGGGAGCTGGGCACAGTGCCCGGGCCCGGGTCACACTAGCAGCAGCAGGAGCCCCCACGGGGCTGGTGGTCAGGAGCAGGACACGGGCTGATGCGTGCGTCTACACGATCACCGTGGCTGAAGGGGGAGGAACCGGAGCAGGAAGGGAGAGGACACAGAGTAAGCAAAGAAGTCCTAGGGGAGTCTGAGGTCACCAACAATTAACCATCAGAGATGGAGAAGGGCTCGGGAAGCTGCGGGCTAAAAGGAGGAGCACTAACCTAGAAAGGACAGGAGAACGGTCAACCAGGCAAGAGGACAGGGTCCGGTGGCATTAGGGCACAGAGGACACCAGGGACCATAGTAAGAGTAACACTCTGGAGAGGAGACAGGGGCCTGCTTCTCAGAGAAGCCAGGGGCGGGGGGGGGGGGGGGGGGGGGGGCAGAACTCTGTGAATCTGGGGGTCAGACGCTGCACCTGCAAGTTGGTGTGTCCTGGGTAGAGGGTTGGTAGGGCTTCCTGAGCCCCAGGGCTGGAGGCTGGGAGAACATGGAGAGACAGAAAGGCTCGTGGACTGGCTGCTGTGAGGACCCTGCCAGAGATAGGAGCTTTCTGTGTGCAATTACCAATCGCTCTCCTCCTCCTCCAAACAATCCCACAAGGTGGGCAGTGGCTCTACAAATGTGAAAACAGAGGGGAGGGAGGTTGAGTAACCCACCAAGGGCCAAAATAACTAGCTGGCAGAGCTGGATTTGAGTCAGTCTCCTGGACGATGGTTTTGATGACTATTTTAACCTACCTGTCAAGGCTGTCAACCAAGCAGCTGCTCTAAGCCCAAGTCAAACAAAAAAAGGTTTCACAAGCGCAGACACAGCTCCGTAAAAGACGGGGTAGTGATGTGCAGAAAGTAACAAGAATTTCGTGATGGAGTCAAGTAGCAGTATATGGAGTTCTAAAAAAATTTAGAATGGAGAGGTTTGGGAGGGAGGGAGGGGAGGAGAGGGAGAGAGGGAGGGGGAGAGAGAGAGAAAGAGAGAGAAAGGGAGAGAAAGAGAGAGAAAGAGAGAGAGAGAGAGAGAACCTTTTCTAAGACAAAACATACAAATTAAAATAGGATCTGGAAAGCAATTCCATACTTAACAGTCTTGACGAACTTGACAGACAGCTGAAAGACCTAAGCAATTTACAACATTCTTCACACTTCATGGGAGAAAATTAAGATTGATGTCTCAACTACACAGGAATAATTTAAAGTAAAATCAAAGAGCTCCTAAAGTGTGCGAAATGGCAGATCTGAAACGGCAGATTCTAAACGTCAAGAATACTGAATAAATTCCTCTCCAAGGGAGACTAACTAGTACACGTTTTAGTTGCACGATTTTACAACAGGATCTTTAAAGTCTGCTTATATGCATATCACAAAGGAGGACAATACATAATAATCGTGGTTTATAGAGAGGTTATCATGTACCAGGTATGTAGTGGCTCTAGTCCTAATATATCATCCTGTATTCTGTAATGTCCTAATACATGTATGATAATGTATCCTCTTTTATCTCTAATCTTACTGAACTGTTTTTTTGTTTTTTCTTAAATGAGATTTCTTTTTTTTTAATTCATTTTTATTGTTAGATTGGGGTGGTATTAGGATTACATAGGTTTCAGGCATACAATTCTACAGTGCATTGTCAACTTGATGTATAATAAGTTCACCACCTAATGTGACTTCTCCTATTTTGAATACAAATCTGAACAAAGCAAGCCTGAGACAGGTTAAGTCACTTGCGTGAAGTCACAGTGCTTGATGGTAGTAAATGGCCAGATTTAACCCACTGCTGACACAACTTACCCCAATGAGTGCCTTTCACGCGCTACGGCAGCACAGAGTGCAACAGTATCACCCAACACCACCTACTTCCCTACAGGCAAGCCACTGTGGTGGTTTGTTTCTTTCTCCCCCTCTCCTTTTTTTAAACTGGGGTCAACCAGCACTGATTTCCTGACCCACGAATGGGCCCTGGCCCAAAGTCTGAAACACACCAGAGCTTGCTGACACCCACCATCCAATATGGCATTTCTAGGGCACAATGTGCTTTGTGTTCTAAAAGGTTAATCAACAAAAGAACTTTTAGGACACAACCTATTCACCAGCCAGAGCCTGCGTGTAACTGAACTGCTGGCTGGAGACTGTGGCTGGGCTCACGGTCAGAGTTAAGTTTGGTTCTTTCACCTGGACTAGCTCTCACTAACGATGGCTCGGATGCCCCCCCCCACCCCACCCCCCACATACCCCAAATACAATGTGCACCACATACACCAAGACTGTACTTTTGGACGACTTAACCTCGCAGCGGATGAAGCTGTTGATGACGCATTAAACGTGCCACAATATTAACACTACTGTCATAAAACATGAGTGCGCCAGCTTTCCCCACATTCCACAAACAGGCTTGCGAAAAGCCTGAGACAGCAGCACGCTTTCAGACTTAAAGATCTGAACAGTTGAAAAGCTCACGTCTGTTTGTCAGCCCATCAGAAATCGGGGGTGATGTGCTGCACCACTGACTTCCATTAAATGTCTCTCTGTGGATGTTCTGAGGTGGTTTTCACTTGATAAAAGAATTCACTTACACCTCCTGACTCAGCTTATTCATGAACCAAATGAAAACCCCGGAGGAGAGGAGGGGACCTGGACAGAGAACAGGAGTGAGTGACAGGCACTTATCAGCTGGGCAGGGCTGAGCTCTCTCGTGAGTCACTCATTACCGCTGGGAGGGAGGGTATCAGTCACCAACAGCGGTGCTCCCAACCTGGTGAGGAAGGGGTCACAGAAATCCTGTATAAACTCCACGGAAATGGGACAGCTGCCTGGGGCCCCTTTAACCATTCCTGGTCACACTGCACGTGTGGAACTAGTCAGTGCTGCTGGGATGGCGGCGTGGTGCCACCCTCTGACCCAGAGCCCTCTTCCTAGTCCTGCCTGTCATCTCTTCCCCACGCCCCACTCTGCCATCCCCCTATAGGAGGGGGACGTTCTGCAATCTCTATCAAACTTGGACTCACTTCTTTAGTGTCTCCAGGACACCCCACCAAGGATCTGTCACCACCAAAAAGGTTTGAAAGAAGTGTCACTACAACCTTAGGGAACACTTAGGCCGGTGGCTTCCGAGCCCTCACTGGCACTGTGGCTGCCCCTTGTGGACAGGGAGCAGGTTAACGACAAAAGGCCTGAAACCTGCTCTTTGCACTGACTACAGGTTACCTTGGGACAATGAAACGTATCTGTCATAGTCGGCAACGTTTGACTTCAGAAAAGAAGGACGTAGAATGAATCACACGCTCTTCCAAAGGGGAGCTAAACAAAGAATGACCAAGTTCGTCTTATTTTCCACACAAATTCTACTCTTCGCCTTTGCTGAGACTGTGTGCCTGACCACTGATTTATGTCATGGCTAGGTTCCATCTGGAGACGGCACGCTAAAACCCTAAGGATTTCCCAACACCCCAAAAGGGCAGCACAAAACCAACGAACAAGAGTCCTTTTTTATTGTGACGTTCCACCTCGGCAGTTAAAACGTGCATTCGACGCCGGTGCTGTGTTTTCTCCTTTTGAGTGATCAAATCACGTCCCCACAGACTTCAGGATTTTAGGAGAACGATCCCACCTCTTTATTTCCTTCACCCGTAAATGTGTTCCCCTGTTATGGGAAGGCACTGCTGCCAACGTCAGTGCTCAGACCCACAGGCGGGGCTCAGGCCCAAAGCCAGCACGTTGAGCTGCCAAAAGCAGCTTAAGCAAACTTAGTGACATTTCTCTTGTGTCAAACACATATATACACAGGAGGGCGGGAGAAGGGAAAAAACGGACAGAGGGATGGAGGGGGAGGGAGGGGGAGGGAGGGGAGGGAGGGGGTGGGGACGGCATGCCTCCGTGAGTCAGGGAGAGCTGCTCTTCCCATGTGGTAAGTGCTTCTAAAAGGTGGCAACTCCCAAAATTCAGAGAAGTAACAAGTTCTTCACCAATCCTGCACATTTAAAGAACCTGAGAAGTTCTTTGCCAGCAGGAGAATGAGGAAGATTTAAAAAGAAAAAACATTATATTGGCAACATTCACCTTTCCTGTCTCCAGTTGTTAGTATCTCTAAGTGGTTCTACATATTCATTTTGTTTACTGCATCCTAAGGAGAAATGAACATACATCTTCTTGCCTATTTGGACATCTAAGGCAAAATCAACTAAATAAAAAAGTTAAGTCTTATATTTAAAAAACATTTACAGGAAAAAAATTAATACAATGGCAAGTGGTGATTTTGCTGTACTTTAAAGTACTTTAGAATATTTTATAAAATTACGTCTTAAAATCCCCAATGACCTAAGGGTTTCCTACAATGTCAAAACAGTCAACACAAATTAGGAAACTGAAAAACAACTTTGGAAAGTCATGTATCTATACAGCAGAACACAGAGTGCTTAACAATGATGCATTCATGGATTTATAAAAGCACCCTCTACACCTATTTACTCCTAGAAAAACACTATCATCCTTTAAACTACAGCTCTGAGGTCCCATATCTAATGCCTCTAATAGGAGTCAAGTCTCATTCGAAAGCACGTAAACTCAGCCATGTTTCAAGGAATGGGTTGACTTACCCTGCCTTTGCGTAGCATTATGCTGGGATTTAAGGAAGAATATGAGTACGGATGGCAGCTTCCCTGGGACCCACAGGTAATACTCCACAAACCACGTTTTCCCAGGGAGCTCGCAGACGACGCTCTGTGCCCTGTACCACGTTAGGGCGACCGTTAGAGCCCTTCACCAACAGGGAAAGAACAAGCCAGGCTTGAAGACTACGATGGGATCCTTCTGTCAAAACCAAGCTGGAGGCAAGGAAGGCTCTGCTCCTACGTAACGCACTCTGAAACAGTCCTGCACGGGTCTGAATCACAAATGAAATAATTCTGACTAATGTTAAAACAGAGCACGTTTCTAGCAACTCATTCCCGTCTCCTGATGTGGGAGCCGACTTTGAAGCAATACACACCTGAGAACAGAAGAGGTAGCAAGTGTTAAAATGCAGGCAGAGGCATGAAAAATAAAGGAGCCAAGTTTATCTCCTACTCCACCCTGAACGGTCAGCCCAGAGCTGATAGAGGCCTTTGGGGGAAAGTAGGTAGAAAAAGAGCCCCCTGCCTCTCAGGTTGCCAGGCAACACGCCATATTTTATTAAAGCAGTGGCAGTGAGAGCCCTCAGAGGGCTGGCTGGAATGCTGTGTCCGGTGTTCTCACAGCTGGTCGCCTCCCCCTTGCAGGGTCTCTCCCCACAGACGTGCTCTTGGGAGGCTGCATTAGGAAGCAGCTACCTGAAAGGAGCCCCAGGTTCTCAGACAAGGAGCAAAACGCACAACCACAGGGCCACGCTCTTTCTCCAACTCGAGCCGGACTGCAGCCGGAATTTTCAGCTGTTGTCAAAAAGAGCATAGGCAGAGCCTGTGCTTGGTTCTTGGGAAGTCTTAACTAAATGCTGTTTGGATTACTTAAAAAAAACAGAACAAAACATGGTTGACTGCTTCATGGTTTATAGGATTTTTAATAAACCCTGAATGAGCACAATGGCAGAGCAGAAGGAGTATGCAACCGGGCCTGGGACAGCCCTAGCACCGGACTAGCACCGAACCTCTCCGGACAAATGCTTTCTTATCCCCGAGCTGAGCTGCCTTCCTCAGAAGCACGGAGCGTTGGGGAGCAGCAGCGGCGGGGTGCAGAGGGGCGGGCGCCTGGAGGAGAGAAGGGTCTAGTCCAAATCACTCTTGAACATCCCCTTCGGAGCCCGCGGCGTGTCCCTCCAGGGTTGGAACACAGTGCTGCTGCCGCTCCTGCACGCCAGAGGAAGAAGAGCCCGTGCTGGGCACACGCAGCTGCAGATCAGCGGCGTGCCCAGTACGGGCTGAAGGAGACAACTGATACTGACATGGCAAGAGCTGATCCCTATCTCCCATTTCATCTCCAATTCACTGGGACACCTGCTTTCACCGAGTGGAGTGACAAGCAAAACCAGTCTCACCACTGGAAAAAAAAAATATTTTCCCCAAATGAGTAAACATGAATTCACACTCTGAATCATACGTGTCTGATAAAACTCTAGCTGGAACCTCGAAAATCTACCAATCCATGGCTTGGTCCCTGTCTTCTGATCGCACGTATCCAAGCTGGTTCTCTGAAGACAAAGAACGTGTTTTAGTCATCTTCTATCACCGGTGATACTTCTCCAGGGGGAACATATAACACAGCTATTTCTCTCGGCTTCCAAACAGGCACGTGCTTGCAACAACTACAAGCCACTGCATAACCTCCGCCTAACTTCCTGGAGCACACATTTGACTGGAGATCAGGGAGGACACGTTCAATAATTGATCTGGTAATTCAAAATATTTTAGTATTAAAATAAAATGGATGTACTATAGAGTGGAATTTTTTAAATCTGAAAGAATGGTTTAAATAAAAGATGAGACTACAGAGAAATTCCAACTCCCCTCCTTTCTGTCACCCGCCCCCGCAACCCTGTCGAGCACTCCTATCTGCTCTCTTTTGGTGCTGGGGTACTTAGTGAAAGTTTATGAGTAATGTCCACCCGCAGAGGCCCTTAGGAATAGTATTAGCTGAATGAATGAATGACCAAGTCTCCTTTCGAATAAAGTGAGACTACCTGAAGGGAGAAGAAACCCCCACCTTCTCTTCTTGGGGCAGCGAAGTGGTGAATGTAACATCTACACAGAGGACTTTATGCATGACAACTTGTACTCTAGCTTCACAAACGACACTCACAGAGCTGTTAGGAGTGCTTTGTGGTTGGAAGCAATCCTGGAAACAGCTGACTAGTGTGAGAAAAGAGCAATGCGATACCTATTTTTCCAGCAAAGGTGACAGAAATGGGTGTAACATGTATAATAAGCAAGTGAAGTGGACCCTATGCATCAGTCAGTTCACAGCCAGTGCTGTGAGCTCTGCTACCCTCACTGCATACAGGAGAAGCCTGCAATCTGTTGAATGACTTGCCCGAAGTCTTCTAGCTGGTACAAGGAGAGTAACTGGCATTCAAACCTCCAGCATTTCAATCACTCTACCGACCAAGGACATTGATATCAAGGAAGCTACCACACATGGATACAGGAGCTGTTCTCCAAAGCAGGGAACACAGGGCCATGGTGTCGGTTCTTTCCTCGTGCTTTGTTCAGCAGACAGGTCCACAGCCTGCTAGGGAATGTTCTGTCTAAATGAGCAGCGGCTGAGAGGTGCTCATATCCTTTGACCTAATACTTGCTCTTTCAGGAAACCAGTCTATGAAAGCAATCTGAAATGAGGATTAACTTTTATTTATTTATCAAAAATTATTTTATTTTTTTGTTTCAGGTGTACAAAAACAACGTAATGATTGCACATTTGCACACTTCACAAAGTGATAACCCCACCAAGCCTGCTACCCATCTGACACCTTCCACAGATATTACAGTCCCACTGACTATACTTCCTATGCTGTACTTTACATCTCATGACTACATATACTTTTATTTATAGTTGACGCTCAATATTAATTTATATTAGTTTCAGTTATACAGCTTGGTGGTTAGGCACTTACATTACTTATGAAGTGATCCCCCCAAAAGTCTAGTACCCATCTGACACCATACATAGTTTTTCCATTATTGACGATATTCCCCATATTGTCTTTCACATCCCTGTGACTATCAATTTGTACTTCCTAATCCCTTCCCACTTCTCACCCATCCCCCCAACAGTCTTCCTTTCTGGAAGACTGCATCTATTGTTCTCTGCATCTATTAAGTGTATTTCTGTTTTGTCTGTTTGTTTATTCTGTTCTTTAGATTCCAAATATAAGTGAGATCACATGGTACTGTCTTTTCAGTCTGACTTATTTCACTTAGCATAATACCCTCGAGGTCTAGCCATGTGGTTGCAAATGGTAAGATTTTGTTCTTTTTGATGGCAGAATAATACTCCATGGTATAAATGTACCACAATTTCTTTAACCAATAATTGGTGGACATTTTGGTTATTTCCATTATCTTGGCTATTGTGAATAGCACTGAAGTAAACACAGGTGAGCATGTATTTTTTTTTTAAAGTTAATGTTTTTTATTTCTTTGGCTAAATACCTAGGAGTGGAATTGCTGGATCATAAGGCAGTTCTATTTTTAATTTTTTTGAGGAACTTCCATACTGTTTTCCACAGTATGGCTGTACCAATCTGCAGTCCCACCAACAGTGCACAAGGGTTCCCTTTTCTCACTAGTTGTTTGTTCATTTATTAACGATAGTCATTCTGACAGGAGTAAGGTAATATCTCATTGTGGTTTTTATTTGCATTTCCCTGATGATTTTTGATGTTGAGCATTTTTTCTTATCTCTCTTGGCCATCTATATGTCCTCTTTGGAGAAATGTTTGTTCAGGTCCTCTGCCCATTTTTTAATTAGATTATTTGTTTATCTGGTGTTGAGTTGTATGAGTTTTTTATAAATTTTGGATATTAACCCCTTATCAGATGTATCATCGGCAAATATCTTCTCCCATTCAGTGGAATGTCTTTTCATTGGTTTCATTTGCTGTGCAAAAACTTTTTAGTCTGATGTAGTCCCATTTGTTTATTCTTTGTTTTGTTTCCCTTACCCCAAGGAGACATATCAGTAAAAATATTATTAAGGGTTATATCTGAGAGTTTACTTCCTATATTTTCTTCTAGGAGTTTTATGGTTTCAGGTCTTACATTTCTTTAATCCATTTTGAGTTTATTCTTATATATGGCATAAGAAGGTGGTTCAGCTTCATATTTTGCATGTACATGTTCAGTTTTCCCAGCACCATTTGTTAAATTAACTGTCATTACCCAGTATAAATTCTTGCCTCCTTTGTCATAGATTAAATGACCATATAGGGATGTATTTATTTCTAGACTCTCTATTTGTCCTACTAATCTATGTGTCTTCTTTTTATGCCAGTACCACAATGTTTTGATTACTATGGCCTTGTGGTATAATTTGATATCGGGTAGCATGATACCTCCAGCTCTGTTCTTCTTTCTCAGGATTACTGAAGCTATTCAGGATCTTTTATAGTTTCATATAAATTATTTATTGTAATTCTGTGAAAAATGTCATTGGCATTTTGATAGGGATTGCACTAACTCTATAGATTGCTTTGGGTACTATGTACATTTAAACTATATTAATTCTTCCTATCCATGAACATGGTATATGTTTCCCTTTATTTGTCTCTTCTTTAATTTCTCTCTTCAAGGTACACACACACACACACACACACACACACACACACACTAAATGCAATTGTAAATGGGATTGTTTTCTTAACCCTACCAGACCTGAGGCCCTGAACCTAACTGTCCCCTATACCTGGGCTCCTGAGCATTAAAGAGAAAAAACCAACATGATATAGAAAAATGTTAGTTACATGCAAACAAGTGGTTAGAATAAGATGGAACTTGGAGACATTGTAGAAAATATGTCTACCTTTCATTTTTTTCACGTACTAAGCAAAGTACCAAAAATTAGGTACAGTGGTATAGTGGCAGATTCAGAAATTACCGAAAAATTAGGTACAGCCGTCTGGAAGGGTTAATTTCTCTTTCTGATATTTCGTTGTTGGTATAAAAAAAATGCAACCAATCTCTGAATATTAATTTTATATCCTGCTACTTTACTAAATTCATTTATCAGTTCTAATGTTTTTTTTGGTGGAATCATTGGGGTTCTCTACATATAATAATATCATGTCACCTGCAAAAAATGAGAGTTTTACTTCTTCTTTATTCATTTAGATGCATTTTATTTCTTTTTCTTGTCTGATTGCTGTGGCTAGGACTTCAGTACTATGTTGAATAAAAGTGGTAAAAGTGGCCATACTTGTTTTGTTCCTGACCTTAAGTAGAATGGCTTTATGTTTTCCCCACTGACTATGATATTAGCTGTGGGTTTGTCATATATGGCCTTTATTATGTTGAAATATGTTCCCTCTAGTCCATCTTTGCTGAGAGTTTTTATCATAAATGGATGCTGCATTTTGTCAAATGCTTTTTCTGTATCTATTGATATGACCACACAATTTTTATTTTTCATTTTATTTATGTGGTATATCATGTTAATTGATTTGGAGATACTGAACCAAACTTGCATATCAGAAATGAATGCCACGTGATCATGATGTATAATTTTTTTAATGTACTGCTAAGTTCATTTTTAATGTACTGCTAATACTTTATTGAGGATTTCTGCATCTATGTTCATTAGGAATATTGGCCTGTAGTTTTCTTGTAATGTCTTTGTCTGGTTTTGGAATTAGAGTAATGGTAGCCTCAGAAAACAAGCTTGGGAGCCTTCCTTCCTCTTGACATTTCTGAAATAGTTTCAGGAGAATGGGTATTAATTCTTTTTTGAATGTTTGGTAAAATTCACCTGTGAAACCATCAGGTCCAGGACTTTTTATTTTTGGGAGGTTACTGATAACTGATCAGATTTCATTGGTTGTAACTGGTCTGTTCAGATTTTCTGTTTCTTCTTAATTCAACCTTGGAAGAGTATATGCTTCTAGGAATTTATCCATTTCTTCCAGATTGTCCAATTTGTTCATATATAGTTTCTTGTCATATTTTCTTAAAAGTTTTTGTGTTTCTGTGGTGTCCATTGTCATTCTCCTCTTTCATTTTTTATTTTATTTATATGGTTCCTCTTTTTTTCTTGATGAGTTTGGTTAAATGTTTGTTAATTTTGTTTATCTTTTCAGAAAACCAGCTCTTGGTTTCAGTGATCTTTTGTACTATTTTTCAGTCTCAATTTTGTTTATTTCTGCTCTGATCTTTATTATTTCCTTCCTTGTACTCAGTCTTGGCTTCATTTGCTGTTCTTTTTCTAGTTCCCTTAGGTATAAAGTTAAACTATTTTTATTTGAAAGTTTTCTTGTTCCTTTAGATAGGTCTGCATAGCTAGGAATTTCCCTCTTAGGACTGCTTTCACTGTGTCCCACAGATTTTGGGTCATTGCATTTTCATTTTAATTTGTCTCAAAGTTATTCAACAATGAGAGAACAGCTAAATAATTATGTTATTCATATTTATTAAAAATTATGAATGGGATAACAACCAAACAATAAATCACCAATAAATTCTCTGGCTAGTTATCTGGACAAAAGTAACTTGAATGCCTATCCCACAAGTTACATCATTGATTCATTCAATCAATATTTGCTGACCACCTAGTATATGTCAGGTACTATTTTAGGCACTGAAAATACATTCAGAATAAAAATCTTTGCCCTCCTAGATGGTGGTTATATGGGTATGTTCACTTGAAAACAATACATTGAGCAGTACACTTATAATACATGTATGTTAAACCTCTATTTAAAAGTTAAAAAAAAAAAAAGCTTGACTTCATGGAGTTCATGTTCCAGTGGTGGAATAAGACACTAAACAAAAAAGTAAAATATACTGTGGCTGCATAATGCTATGGAGAAAAAGAAAAGCAGAGAGTGCTAAGATGGAAGTTGCAATTTTAAATAAAGTGGTCAGGGAGAGCCTTACTAATCAGGTTGTCAAATAAAAATACAAGATGCACAGTTAAAGCTGAATTTCAGGTAAGCAGAAAATCATTTTTCTGTATAAGTATATTCCATAACTACTTATTTTAAGAAAACCTGGCAACCCTACTAACTGATGAGGTGGCATTTGAGCAAAACTCATTCCTAATGGATTAAATATGTAATGCTTCTGAACAGGACACCAAAAGCAGACACTATAAAACAATGAATTGATAGTTGTTACTATGGCAAACTGTAAAGTTTTGGTGTAGCAAAGTAGACTATATTAAGAAGTACTCAACAAACTGGACAAGAATTTGCAAAATACAAAAAACCCAGAATGAATCTAAGCTTCAGTGTCTTCTGTAAAATGAAGAGGGAAAATGGTACCTCCATTTCCTTGAGTTGCTAAGAAGACTTCAGAACAGTGTCTAGTATCTAATAAGAGTTCAATAAATGTTAGAAATGAGTAAAAATAATAAAAGTGTACTTACAAATCAGTAAGAAAATTACACAATTCATAAAACAAGAAGAACCGATTGAACTTCTCAAAATAATCCTAGTGCCTGCTTTGACAACAATATGAACTCCCGAACTGAAATTTGAATGACATCCTTGTACAAGTACCACCCATAGAGTACTTACTAATTACAAAGGGGGAAAGCGACCATGGAGAAATCTGAGGTCGTCATTTAACTAACTCATCAAACAAAACATTAATAATAATGAAACAAACTGACATTAGGTGCCTCTCAATGTGATGTGCTTAAGAACACATCACCTATGTAGTACACCTGCCAAAAATCTTAATCTGAATCTTATCATGAGACAGATAAATCCCAATCTAAGGATACTGCAAAACAACTGGTCTCAACTTTTCAAAGAATGCCAGTGTTATGAAAAACTAAAACAGGTTGGGAGACTGTTCTAGATTCAGGAGGCTAAAGAGCTATAATAACTAAATACGATATATGACTTTGACCGCACCGTGGATCAAAAAATAAAAGTAAACTGTAAGAGACATTATTGGGACATTTGAGGAAATTTGATTACGGTCTGAACATTAGATTATATCCATATCACAAATTTCCTACAATAAAACACATATATAAATGTTCACATATGTATATATTATAAATGCATATGTATGTATGTATGCACATATGTGTGCCAAGTGAGGGAGAGATAAAGCAACATAACAAAATGTTGCCATCTTATCTACAGCCTTAAAAGTTTTCAAAGTAAAATGTTGGGGGGGAAAAGCAAAAACAAAACAGTATGTACAAAGTCTAACTGCAAAAAAAGAAAAAATACATTCTCTCTCACTAATCCAAGAACTGCTGATAAAATTGATTTTAAAAAGATAACTACCTAACATTGGATGGATTATAAATTGATTATAACTTTTGCACAGGGCAATCTGACAATACATGAGAAACACTGATTTTTAAACTTTTTTAAAAAAAATCAGTTCTCTGACTTTATCATGTTATAGACAGAGAGGACAAGTGAAATTCCAGGAACTTATAATTTTCCCTTCGTAGTTTCTTCTTTCACACAAAACTCTTGTGCTCAAAGAGGTTTGAGAATGTTATTTACAGCATTAAAAATGAAACACAACCTAAAAATTACATAATAACAATACTTTTGAGTAAATCATGGTATATTGGACTTGATGGCTTATTTAACTAGTGCATCCAGTTAAAATGTTTTCACAGATTTAAATAACTTGAGAAAATTTCTCACAACTATTAATAAGAAAGGCAAAATCTAAAATTCTCTCTATAGTATGATTAGACTCACATAAGGAGGCAAAACATAGGAAGAAAATACCATGATTTCTAGGTGATTATTTTTCTTTATTCCACTGGTATAGTGAGAGAGAGAGAGAGAGAGAGAGAGAGAGAGACCCCAATTTTCTGTAATAAGAATGTATTTGTTACATTCTTTGACTTGGAGCACAGTGAGATTTTTTATTGTTGTTACCCGACCAGATGATTTGAAAGCCGAGTGCAGGAAACACTGGCTCGCATTCCCACAGTGCTGTCCTCCATAACGAGGAGGAGAGCGCCCTGTTGAGAAAGGACTTTTCAGCTGACCCCAGTACAGCAAAGGTTTTGAAAGTTATTAAGAAAGGTTCTGAGTTACAAGTACATTTACACATGTTGTTATTAATACCGTGAACTGCTATACTCAAAAGGACTGATTCAAAGCCAGCAAGGACCAAACAAATTTTCTTTTCAAAAAATTGAGAAGGAACAGTTTCAATTTATTTAATTAATTTGGTTTTTGACCATAGCTTAACCTCAAAAATCCTAATCTAAGCTGAACCAAAATTCCACAATTCATTTTATTTATAACTACAGGCTTAAGAGAACAGAGGTACCACAAACTGAATGAAAACCCCTCTATCTTTTCTGAATGTATGCAATCAATATCTTAAGCTGATAACTGCTATCATTTGATAAAATTTTAAAATTATTCTTGGATGTTCATTGTTCTGAGAATAATAAAATTATTTGGAGAATCCAGAAGGTAAAATTTTTTAAAAGGTAACATTTCCTAAGAATAAGCTAAATTATAAATAAATAAAATTATTCTGAAATAAGTAATAAAATAAACCACTTAGGGGACTTCATCCACTTGGACAGACCTCTCAGGGAAGCCAACTCCACTGGGAAAGGAACCTCTCGTACAAGGCTATAAGCTGCCAAAGAAAAGATGTACACAATGTGTCAACCTGTTTGTATGACCCTACTGGTCAACCTCTGATGTGGCATCAAGACAAGGTCATCTCTGTGGAAATGGGCATCTTGGGAATATCATCATTCCCCTTCCAGCCTGAATCTCGGGAATATCACCATTCACCTGGCCCTGCTCACTCCCAGAAAGAACAAACAGTGTACTTAAGATTACTGAACTGGGTGGAGAGAAGGGGGAGAGAAGGCTTTATTCAATAAATGCGTGTTACTGCATGATTATTTAGTAACACTTATTTTGGATATAAGTAAAGAGATTATTTTAAAATTTGTCAGAAATGGTAAAGCAGTGTAATTACCAATCCCTTTTCATGTGAAAAGGAATATTTGGGGGATAAAAATTTTAAACTCTAAACCCCACCCATCACATAAGAGATATCAAATGGATATCAAATTACAGCAGACTCTCAGTTAGCCGGCACCCAGTCTGGATAAATGTAGTATTTTATTTTATTTTTTGCTGGTTGCTTGAGAGTGCTGATTGCTTAAGTTCTAGTTTATGGAGAGTCTACTACTGTATAAAGATAAACTCTTATTATTATTATAATTTAAAACTCTCAAATACGGAGTTCTTACACTTGCTCAACTATCACCAGTACCTTAAGAGCACCTGAAAAGCACTGTGATTTGTAATATTAACTACAACACACAAGTGTTATGGCAAAATGTATTTAAATAAGCTAGAGAAATTTTTATAAATGGAGTGAAAAAAGAAAAAGCTTACAGAAGCAACTGTTTCAGGTAGAAACTTGCTTCTAAGTGCATTTCCCAAACCTTGGGGAGGTTTGTATGTATTTTTCTGCTCTTGAAGGAATAAACTCCTTGGCAGTGAATTTCTTTACTAAAGGACAAAAAATATGGTTAAATGTCCTTGTTCTTTCTGGTCCATAAGAAGTGGGTTTCACTACTCAGCGGAGTTAAGATATACAATTTATCATGCTAACATACTCCCAACAGTTTTCTTTCAGTGGAGAGTTCTAAATCCTCACCCAGAGCCAACAGACAAGAACATCCCAACAAAATGATGACAGAAACAACTGGTGGAAACACTGCTACGCAGAAGACTCCCGGACACGCACCAATTACTATGACAATGGAACCTGCCCAGGGTTGCTGCGCGGGCATTTCCAGTATCTTTGCAGCCCCGGACTTTCCCCTAGAGGAGAGAACAAACAGCAGAGGGGTGGGAATATGTTCTTTGTGAGAAAAAAGAAAACAGGGCCGTTTCCAAAGCAGGGGGTAATGAGTTTCACCAAATTTCAACAAAAATTGCAGGAAAACAGTAAAACAACATATTCTTCCCAAATTGTAAACAGCCATTCAGGGCAACCCTTTGAATCAATACATATACACGTACAATAGCCAACTTAACCAATACTGTATTTTTCTACCATTTTCACACCTTCCAGAAAAAAGTAAAAGCTGGGAAAATTATCTACTTAGGGATGATTAGTATCAGTATAGAACCACAAATCATGTAAGGATTTAAAAATTTCACATTTTAAAATCACAATCAAAAAAGAAAGATTAAGACCGGCTTTAGCTTAAGTGGTTACTTCGTTATGGTAGAACAGAAACAAGGAAGATTAATCTGTGTGATTTGAAGGAAGGCCTTAATGATCAACAACAACAAAAAAACAAAACACAACTGCCTCGTTAATGTGACAACTTCAGCTTGACTTAGTGTCTTCACCTATCCTTCTGCTTTTCCGGGGAGCACACCAGATCACTGCATTTGAAGCCCAGGTCTCCCCAGACAACCGTGGAAGTACAGAGCAGCAGACCATCCATCTACTACCATCCTGCAGCATGATGTTCAGACTTTGCTGTACAGACAATGCGTCTCATCTAGCCAAGCTTGCTCTTCTGTTATGCTAAACCAAGAAGGAAGAAAGACAAGCAAGCAAGAGAAAAAAAAGAAATCTATACAGACTGCAGAAAACGTAGGAAAGAACTGAGCCACAAAGTAAAAAAGAATATTCACCAATGTCAAAAGTTCTGAATGCCACCCAACCACAGTGTTGCTCAATAAAGGTAGTTTCTACGTCATTTCCCTTTTTAGAGTCCCGAGACTACACAAAACTCCAATCATAAGTTCTATTTTCTCCAATCTGTGCAAGCATTTCCTTTAAATTGTACATTAGTCTTCCCTTATTTAAAAATATAAAAAAAAATAAAATAAAAACTTCAGTGCTAGCTCAAACCCTAATGCACACAGCTTGCTTACCATCTCCAGGAGTTGACACAGGGTGGTGAGTCCAAGGTTCCATTATCTGTTAAAGGTCAACAATGAGATAGAGTGGTCTGTTTTAGGGACATAGTCTATACCCTGGCACCCTTAACACCCTGCTCAGAAATGAATGTTGTTGTTCACAAAACAGAGGGAGAGTACAGGCATATTAATACAAATCTATTCCAACGGGCGAAAAAACCCCAAGCCACATCCTATTTGATGATTAAAAAAAAAAATTACTTGGAAAGTATTCAAGCAGCGATGAATTCTAACACTAGTCAGAGAGAGTAGCTAATTATACTCATACATTACACATAACATAAGCTTGAATCAATGCGCTGAGATCATGACAAAAATATGAGACAGATATCTTCGGCTCTACTGTTTCCTGAATTATTAGGTTTAACAGATTCATGTTGAGATCCGTGTACCTACATGGTTAAATGAATCTAAAAAGTAATTCTGAAAAGACTTTAGGGTCTGAAGAGAAGTGACTTTCTTTTTTTTTTTCTGGAAGGCCTAAGTTTAAAAGCCATTAATTGTGTCCGAAACCCAGTAAAACAAATCATTTTATCTTCCACTCTGTAGGTAAGAGGTACCATTTAGTTGAGCAATTTAGTTGAGGCCTGTGCTAAGCATTGTACTAATAATCATCTCATTCATCCTCATTAATCCTGGACCGGTTGTGACATAGAAGCAACTATGAATGGGGCCTTTATGAGAAAGAGGCTCATTGACTTGCTACAGATGGATGTGCTTAGTACTATTTCAGCTTCACTTCACACTGGAGGAAACCCTAGGCCCAGAAATCCTGGTTACGTTAACTGGCCAACATCAATAGTAACAACCAGGCACCAGAAATCAAAGTCAGGCCTATGGAACTCCAAAAGGGCCACTTCTGTCCACTTTGCCTCGGCCTTACCGTCTTACCTTTTTAACCATGCCCTTCTATAAAATTTACCTTTCCAAGTGCAACTAGCAATAAAATTGGTCATCTTACACATCTTAAAGGTTCTTTTTTTTTTTTCTTTCAATTTTACAACTAAAATAAAGGCTTCTCTTCCAGGATCATTTAAAAAAATATTTTCAGAACTTCAGCCAATAAAGTGTACTATTAAAAACAATAAAGTATTGTGACCTTGCTAATATTTACTATAAATATGCACTATTTATTATATACATTCATTTTATCTGAGACCTCTCAAAACTGCTGTGAGGGAACCATTTGTAGGCCATGAATGGATTCCATTGTGGGATATCATGTAAAATCCTATATATTTATGATATATCTTGTGGTTCACCATACATATATATATTTATTACTCATATTGTGATTCACCGTATTATGTGGGCTGTGACCCAACCTGTGTGGCTGTGACTGGCACTACTTTTTAGATAGCTCCCAAAGAGCAAACCTGTAACTTGGCCGAAAGGCTCTGCCTGACATGGCCCTGCCCAGCTTCCCTGCTCACCTCTCCCCTCTTCCCTCAGAGCACCGGCCTTAGAAAGGGGTTCCTCCTTCCTGAACATGCCCCACTACTGTCTCCAAGCTTACATGCACTATTTTTTCACTTCTTAGCTCAAAAATCTGTTTCTCGGAGAAATCCTACCCCGACTGCCCTAGAGGAGCTATTTCCCATTCTGCCCTCTCTCACAGCACTTCATACACTTTGACTAACTTCTGTCTCTCCCACTAGACTACAAACACCATGAGGGTGGGACACCACGGTATCCTCAGCACCCAGCATTCATTCAATGAACTGCTGAGTGCCCAGAGCATGTCAGGAACTGATCTAGACACCAGGGAGACATCATGGACCTTAGATTCTAATAAGGGGAAGCAGACCTGGGAGGGAGGAGATAGACAAAATGCAAAATCAAACTATCACAGTGCTCTGGAGAAAAGTAAGGCAAGGAAGGGGATGGAGAGGAAAGAGTTACTTTTACATGGAGTGTTCAGGCACAGACACCCTGAACAATGATTGGACAGGCCTGAGGTGCAAGAGTGTGACTCACTACATATCTGGGGAAAGATCTTTCCGAGTGGAGAAGTAGCCAGTGAAAAGGCCTGCAGGAGGGGAATGCCGGGAACAAGCAGTTCCCATAGAGTGAGCACTCGATAATGATGTTTTGTATAAATGAGATGGCACAGAAAAGCCACACAGATCAAGGTGCTAATTGTCACAGATGCCAAGGTGGAGCTAAGCTTTCATCAGATAACTTCTCTGTTGCTAATGACCCACTATGTGGTCCAGGGAACAAACGCCTTAACATGTGCCCCACATCAACATTTACCTGTTCTATTGTCCCCTCTGACCAAACCTGTCCTTGTCATTATGCTTGCCAAACTCCAAAATATATACTTACTTGCTCCTGTCTCTCACAGTCCAGCCAAAAGCATTTCATATATAACTTAAACCTGCGGACTTGGGGATGCTAACCTCCTTCTTAAAATAATGTCCCCATGAAAATATAATAAAAACATGAAATGGCTTTAACCCACCTCAAGTAGCAAATTCTCAGATATGTACGCTTCACCAGGACAGACAACTGAGATCAAATCTACATGGATGAAAATATTGTGTTGTCAATTTAATCTCTCTTCAGACGTTTTAATAGGAAAAAAAAAAAAAAAAAAGGAAAATGCAGCCAAAATGAGAAACAGAAGAGAACTGTGTTCAAATCCCATAGGAAGTTATTACAAAGCAGCAGCAGAAAAATTGCCTGTATGGCCAATGAAAGCACACCAGATAGACATGCCTTTAAAGAGATGAAAACTGACCCTGATACTTTAAAATGAACTCAAAGAATTTCAGAGAATGATACATAAGGGAACAAAATTAGAATCAGAAGAACTCGGAAACGAGGTGACAGCACTCAAGAAAACATCAGAACACAAGACAGAATTTTACAAATGAAAACCAAATTAGAAAGAATACAAGAATGAATAAATGCCATGTGCCTTAAGAGACAGAGAAGATAAAAAAGGAAGAAAACTTTAAAACCAAAAAGAAACAAAGAGATGATAAATGATTTGAAAGAGACACAGAAGACGGGCAAAGAAGATCCCAATAGATATAAAAGCAGTTCTCATAACAAAAACGAAAGCAATGGGCCGGCGCAATACTGAAAATGATCTTTTAAGACAACTTCGCTGAAGCAACCAAGAAAAAAAGACGATATTACACACTGGGAAAAGACACCATACACCTGGGAACACTGATCCAAACAACTAGCCTGAAGACATATTCTACTAAAACTAGCGGACTTTAAAGCAAAAAAAGTCTTTTGGGACTCCTGTCAAAAAGAGCAAGACACTTACAAGGGAAAAAGAAAAATCAGATTGCCGTACTTGGGGAGAAGCACTTCGAGCCAGAAGAAAATGGAATGCCATAGTTAAAATACTCAAGGAAAGACTATTTGAACCAATGTTCTTTTATATAAAAAAGAAGCTAAACTGACTTTTAAGCATAGAGGCTACAGACAAAAGTAACATGCAAGAATTCCAGGAGCATTTTCCCATGACTTCCTAAAAAATGTACTAGAGAATTAGTTTTAAACAACCAAACTGACTAAAGCAACAGCATCACAGGTTCTGATAATGAGCAGTACATGTATATGGACTTAACTATGACACTAACACTACATGATGGTCATAAGGGAGAGAGTGTAGGCATAGTGCTATTTGCTCTGACAACACACACGTAGATATAGTAGGATTATTAAAAAGAAAAGGGGAGTGGGGGGGCACACAGAAAGAGCAGAATAACAGTGCTGTCTTACATAGTTAGTAATGGTGAGAACAAGGGTATTTCTTCAGATCAGATGCAGAGGACAGAAAAGGCAGGGAAATAAGAGGCTGTTGGCTGATTTTAGTGAGAAACCAAAAGACAGTAACTAAAAACAGATAAAAATACTATATAACGGTAGTTGTGGCAGACTGTAAAACGGCCAAAGAGTCTTCCTTCTTTTCACGCACAGTCTGCAGTGTGACTTTTCTGCTCTTCCCACCCAGAGATGCAGTGTATTTACTACTCCCCTTGAATCTAAGATTGGCATGGGACCTACTCTGGTCAAAGACATGTTAGGGAGTTCCCTGATGGTGTAGTGGCTTAAGGCTTCAGCGCTGGTGCAGTCGGCGCTGCGGCCTGGGTTCGATTCCCAGTCAGGGAGCTACCCACATACCAAAAAGAAAAAAAAAAAAAAGAAAGAAAAAAAAAAGCATAATGCAACGGAAGGAACTAATGGACAATGAGAAAAGGGGGTGGCTGAGGTATTACATAATGGCGTTAGAACATGGCAACCCTCAGAACAGTAATGGAAGTTGCTCTTTAAAAAGCCTTACAGAAACAATAAACAAAACCAGAAACCCACTAATAGAAGGGGAGAGAGAATAAATAAAACAGACCATACAGAGAAAGACTATTCATACAAAAGACTTGTAAATAATATAAAACAATGACAGAAACAAGGCCAAATATATAAGTTATATGAATACATTTAAATGGGCTCAAATTCACCTAGTAGAGGAAAGAAAAATTCAGATTGGCTAGCCAAGCAAAACCCAACACTATGATGCACTACCACTGTGGTACCACTGAGGTGTCATCTCCTGGGTATCTTGTAAACTGCAAAAAGCAAAGTGGAAAGAAAAGTAAATATAGTAGATTACAATTTATCTAAGAAATAGGAAAATATAAATATATGTACTTATCTGTTTATATTAAGAAAAACAAACAATGGAAGGATAAAGCACAATAAACGTTTTAATAGTTACTCATAAGGGAAGGGAAGAACAGGGCAGAGGAGGTGAGGATAAAAACCAGACTTCTCTGAATACAGTATACTTTTTTTTATAACTCTGACTTTGGAATCACGACAAAATTTTAAATAATTACAAAACAATTATAATTTTAAAAGTGATCATTAAGAACTGAAAATAAAACAAACAACCAAACAAACCTAAATGTATCCAGCTGGGGATATAAACTCACAGCAAGGGAACTAATTCAAAAGGCTTCATAAAACAGTGATCAGATTGTGTGTCCCTCACGGGGGACACCCTGAGCCAAAGAGAATTGCAAAAACCCTTAATCTGTTCTCAGTTATCATGCCGGTGGTAACTGCAATGGTTTTGTTATTCTGAGACTGCTGGATATATATCAAGGGATAAAGCAAATGAATAATTGTGTGACATTCTATTTCTAACATTCCTGGTATCACTGAGAATCAAGATTCTTGGTATGGGAGAAAGAGAATCTAGTATATATAAGACAGAACAGGTTAGGTAAAAACATGTAGTCCTGATGTTGAATCAGAAGTTAACAGTTTGAACTCAAGATGTATTTTATCAGGAAGAAGGAAGAGAGGGAGGGAGGGAGGGAGGAAATTTTCTTAGCTCAGTCTACTGTAAAGGCTCAGAAACAAAGCCCAACTCAATACAACTGGGAACTCCAGCACCCAGATTGTGGTCTCAACATACCATGTTCCATGAAAAGCAACCAGAGCACCGTGGAGAAGTACTGATTCCAGGTCTGCGGCAGAACATGTACAAGATGAGCCAGGAACATCTTGTCTTATCACAGCACAAGTCAAAAGAATTTGGCCGACCCAAAGAGGCTGGGACAACTGGGTCATTTGTAAGGGTCAAAACTTCAACTGACTAAATCACACTGTAGATGCTTACAAGCCATTATGCCTATGAGTTCATTATGATACTAAAAGAAAATAACTAACTGATGTCATCACTGGAGAATTCCAGTAAATCAACTCACTTGGTTAGAAAGCAGTAAATGAAGGGAATGAATCCAATCTACACTCTGCTTTTGCTATACCAATTACAAATCCCAGATAAGTGAGTTTCTCTTTATGGACGTACTCCAACAAATAAAAGAAAAAGGAATGCTAGAATCACAGTATCACCATCTTGCAATCGCTAATAAAATAATGGCTCTAGGTTAAACAGGAGGACAGGAGAACACATAAAACAAAAGCACTCAAATCAGTGCTGCAGGAAACTACAGAACAAATGACCCCGTTTCTTTAACAAAAGAGAGAGCAATCTATAGATTAAGTGGCATATTAGACATTTCAATAGTCACAATATGTGGCTCCTTACAGGGGTCTTAACTCAGACAGAAAAAGAAAAACTCATGACACTTGAGAGAATTGGAAATTTTAACAGTAAGTCCGTATTTGATGATATTAAGGGCTTCTTACTTTTAAGAGCAGTAATAGTAGTGTGACTATGTTAAAAAAAAAAAAAAAGGATTGGTCTTTGAGAGATAGACAATGAAATATTTATCACTGACTATGGCATGCTATCCAGAATATGCTTCAAAATGAAACAAAAGGGGGAGAGAGGTATTGGGAGAGATGAAATAGGACTGGCCCTGAGAGTGGCTGAAGGGGAAGGGGGCAAGTACATGAGGATTCATCATATTCTTCTGTCATTTTTGGTTGCCTTTAAAAGTTTTCCATAATAAAAATATCCAACCCAAGTAACAAGCAGCCCAGAGGAGCCTGTCCCCTCCCCTCTCCCACGCCCCAGAGTTTTCCATGGTTCAAGATGCTCTGGGATTCACCTCTCTGGGGACTGCCACAATGTACTACCTTTTGTTTTCCAGTTTAGTCCCCAGAAAGCTTAACTAAGGCAAAAAGATTCGTCAGAACCTCATTTTCACTTGTGCTGCCTTTTCTGCTCTACCAAGCCACTATAAGGAAACCTAATATTCCACTTTCTCCTTCCTATGAAAAACCAGGTAGAATAGAGCACTTGATATGCAACAGACTAAGTTCCTCTAATTGTTTTCCCCAGAACAATGAAGATGGGACCGAAGACCTCTTGACCAGAATTGGCTAAGAACTTCACACGTAAAGCTGGGCACCACAAGAGCTGCCCTCTCAGAGAGAAGGACGCAATTAAGAACTCACCAACAGGGGGTTCCCTGGTGGTGGAGCAGCTAGGCTTCGGTGCTCTCAACGCAGCACTTGCCTAAGGCACTGGGGGGAAGAGTCAGGGGGAGAATCTCACCTCACACTGGCTCCCCAAGTGGGCGTTAAGAAAAAGTGTGGTAAGTAGTAAAGATAAAATGACCAAATTCAACATTTCAAGGACAAGTTCTCAGACTAAAGAAAAGAAAACTGGCATCTCTACACTATTCACAAAGGTACATCTAAAGCAACTCAGAAAGGTTGAAAGTAAGAGGATGATAAAAGGTATTTGAGGCAAATACTAACCAAAATGACAAACCTTGGCATAATTAAGTTACATCAGACAAAACTGAGTTGAGGGAAAAAGACAAGCAAACAAAAAAAACCACCTACTAATTAGAACAGCACTCAACTATCCAAAGCAAAAACTGACAAAATGACAAGGAAAAAACCAACCATTTCAAAACCACAGTGGGGGGTTAAAAAATATATTCCCATTACAAAGTTACAGATCAAGCAAATAAAAATAATCCATAAATAAACAGAAGATTAGAGCCACAGACTTAACGAGCTTGATCTAACTGGACATATGGAACCCTAGACTTCACAATCAGAAAATTATCCTTTCCTTTCCAACACACTTGGAATATTTACAAAAACTAAGTCGGTTCGTAGACTCAACAGATACCACGGTCTATCTTCACCGCATTCCCCGACTCCACCGTGGGGACCAGGGAGCCAAAAGGGACAGTCTCCACTTCCTGCCCCAGTTCTCTGAGCACAGCCAGAGAAGCCCACTCCCCCACTAGTCTCAAATGAATACTGTATGTATCCAGGGAAGGAACTGATGGAGGGAAGGTGAAACAATTTACACAGACGTGGAATGATGATGACAATTAGTGTCAATGACGAAGCAGCGAGGAAAACGAACCTGCCTGGCCCTGGGTATCTCCCAGGAGCGATGCAAAGGCTGGTGAGAGGAAGACGAAGGCACTCGGGGAGAGGATGACCAGGAACAATAAACCGTGCTTTGCCGGGTCCAACGCGCTCCCACGTACAATGAGCACCCATGTTTTGGGCCCAAATGTTCAGGGGAAAAAAAAATCTTTCGTTTTAATTTTTTTATTCAAATTTTTATTTGTTTTATATTTAGGCACTAGTTTTTTGTATTAAGAAGAAATGTTAGCATTTATTTTTTAACACATTATGGTACAAAAAATTCTATGGCAAATAATTACAAAACACAAGAACAGATCCCAGGTACAAGAAATTTTATGTATAAAATCTTTTTATATAAAAAACAAACAAGCTATCATATTTCTGGGTATTATTTTGGACATGGATGTCGTTATTGATTTCTAGAGTTACACTTTTAACTCATAAGCATGAATGAAAGAAAACACTTTTAAAGATACAGAATTAGTACTTCCCATGTATAATGTGCATCCCTATTTTCCCTCACACATTTGGGCAAAAAAAGTGCACATTATACACGGCAAAATACGCCAAGTAGTTGATTATCACAGGTTGATAGCCTGTGAGGTTCATTAAAATCTTTTTTCTTAGCCTAAGACACTTACAACATTACATGGGCTATTGTTTTCCCAAGGCAACTACCTAGTTATAAATTCTGTGTTTTATTTTTCCTTATCAGTGAGCTCTCAAAGGAGAGTTGAGGCCTAAAGGCAAACCAGCATAGTATCATCCCTTGGTCGTTCAATGGCAGTTTAGATAATCAAGATTCATCACCAGGTATACCTTCCTGTCCAAACATGAATTATGAAAACAGATCTTTACTCCTAAGGGCAGCTGCTGCTCACCGCTGCTAAACTGCAGCACTGAGAGTATTCAATGTATCAAGATAAGAAGACAAAGATTAAGCTCTAACATAATCCCGTTTCAAAATGCTCCCGAGCACTTAAATGGGGGGAAGGACTGGGGGTGGGGTGGGGGGGAAGCTCCGTTTACTCAAATTAGAAATCTAATAAAAATTTAGGAGAAAAGTCTTTAAATTTACTTCGAGTACTTTACTGAAAACATTTTATTTCCACTTACGTATAACTCCCCAAACATTATTCAGTTAAAATGTCTCTGAAGCAATGTTAAAACTAAGAGTCAACTGCTCGTAAAAATTTCTCCAAGAAGTTAACATCAACAGAATATAGCCATCGATACCATTCCAATCCTGCCCTGTGGTTTTTATGTGTATCTTTCCTCGTTCAGATCCATTAAATCTCTCTATTACCAGATATCATGGTAGTATTTTACACACACACACACACACACACACACACACACACACATAGACACAGAGATGAAATGAAACTCTTACTTCATTTCTACATCATAATGAATCTCCCCTTGAAATATAACTCAGTACAGTGTATGTAACGGGGACAAAGGGAGATCTAATTTCATGAAAAAGGAGAATTTAAACAATGACAGATTTTAAACTGGTCTATGAGAGATATTTCCCAGAACAAATAGTACTTAAAAAAAAAACCAAAAACCACCCCACAGGGTAAACGAAGTATTTTTTTGTTTCTGCTTATCTGCAGTGGTCCAGAATATTTATGGATAATCTTGCTATGGAATTTGTTTGAAGGTCTCCAAGAAAAACCTGCAAATTAAGTCCCTATGCCACTCTTACTAAATATGACTGCACAGAGGAGGAAGTAAGTGCCACCCAAGGATAAAGGCTGGTCTCTGCTGAGAAATGAAGCAGATGACCCCTCCCATCTGAAAGATAAGGATGTCTGGAAAAGGCAGCAAGCCTGGTTTGAAGCTATCCAAGACCTGTCTGTCAGGTTCGGCACGTAAGACCGATACAGGCCCAGCGACGCAGCGGCCACAAAGCGGACAACCCCTGTAAGACAGCGAGGCAGGGCACCCGATCAGTCTGAAACTGAGGGAGGGCGCAAAACCCCCACCTGAATGACAGCACTGCTGTATCTGTGGATCAAGCCTCCACGCAGATGAGTGAAGGCAGGGACATGCCAGCTGTGGGACCTGCTGGGGCACAGGACGGTCCCACTTGGAGAGTCCGCCATACTCACTGCAGCCCCTCTTCACTGTCACCCACAGGCCAAATGACAGGTCAGAGCTGCTCAGTGACTCCGAGGCTTTGCTTGGCAACAATTCCCTTAATTGCAGGCTCCACGAGAGAAAGACTGTACTATGTGTTACCTGCACAGAGGTGAAGAGAAAGATTGCATAATGTGACACTGAGTGTTCCCACTTTGATTTCAACCAAATCTGCTACACAGTACTTTTTCCCAGTAGGTGCTGAAAGAACTCAGAGAATCTTCCACTGCTTTTTATTCGTCTGCTCTCTCAGGCCCCTTCCTAAAGGAGCCAAGGTGCCAGTTAAAATGCAGCTGAAATGAAGGGGCTGGCAGGTAACCCACACAATCCCTGGTTTGCTCACCACGGGGAAGTTAAGGTGGAAATCCACAATAAGAGAATTTGTTGGCAGAAATAAGGTTTCAAGAAAAAGAAGAAATAATTACAACTTCCCCTTCAATTAAAGATACTCATCTGGTGCTGGAATTCTAGGAAGAGATGTTCGACACACAACTGAATTTAACTAACCTCCATATAGCTCCAGTAAGAGAGATGACCTCAGTGACAACACACCGGGGGTACAGCTCACTGGACCCAGCTCACCGAATGAAGACCCTAGTCTCCACTTACCTAATTTCCCAGCACCTAGAGCCGGCTCAGGCCACGGTGCCCACGTCCACGCAGCTGCTGGGCCAGGAGAGGCTGTGCGGCCTGCAGGTTCCTACCCGGCGAGAGCAGGACCAGCTCTCCTGAACTCTGACACAGGAACCTCTCCTTGAAAAACAAGAAGTAAGCAGCCCAGAAATCCTTTTCCCTATGGCTCTGAGAGCAATACCCTGGAGGAGAAAGAACAGGGTCAAGTCTCCAATCTTATTATTCCTGGTAGTTCTGCTCTGTTAAGCCTCCAACAACACTGAACCACTGCTTCTAGGGGAAAACAGGGTTAGGTTCCTAGGAGCCTTTGGACACAACATTTTCATAAACCAGGCAACACAGCCTGGTTTTACGTGTGTTTCCGGTGAAAGATACCTTATTTAACATACACTGCTGATTCGTTAATACTGAGCTCACCAACAGCCCTGGGGCCTGCACGAAGCTTCTCCAACACTCACATGTTCTCCGTAAGACACATCACAGCCTTCTTTTGCTTAGAACACTACACGGCACTTGTGCACTATGCTTGGGGCCATTTTTAACAGCAAAATCACCAACAGAAAGCACAAAAAATGTGAAAAATGCAACCCTAAATATGACTGAAAAGAACACTTGTTTACAGTGTGAGAACTGCAACAAGAAGGCAGAGTGTCACCTTGTTCTACCTCAACTGGGGAGCGTGTGCATCGGGAGACACACTATCCCCACTCTGCGCATGTCCTCGCATGACCACAAGAGCTGCGCAAGTACTGATTTTGAGGTTACAAAAAAATGTTAACGAGTCGGTGAATGCACAAACACAGAATCTGTGCATAATGAGGGCTGGCTGTACTCGTAAGACCATTCCCAAACCAGCTTCCCATCCTGAGTCTGGGAATAAATCCGTAGACCTACCTTATGTAATCACACAGACTTCTCTGTGTCTGCAGAACACTCATGTTACTCATAAACCTACTCAAAAACTGACCTCAATCTCAGAAAGCTGCCCCAGGATCCGGCGAAGTGGGACCCCTTGAGTGGGAGCTGACTGCATGGACAAGAGAGTAATGGGAACGGCAACCAGGCGTAGGAGGCCACGGGAAAGGACAGGACAGACACCCAAGAATCACTGTGGCAACAGTTTGGGTCTTTGTTCGGAAGAGATGGGCAGGAGCAGACTTTAACTCAGGTCACTTACAGCAACAAACATGGCCTTGAACAAGGGACACGTCACTCTGCAAACTGAGCAAACCAACACCAACAGCTTTTACACTCACAGACCCTATGGTGCGGCAGTGCCTACTTTCTGTAAAATCAATCTGCAAGTATCATTTTAAAGTCTGGATTTCTGAATGCGAGGCGGGGGTTGGGGGGAGTGAACCTCTCCTGCTAGCGACAGGCACTGCTTGGAGAGCATTTCCTATTACCTTGATCCATACTTCCCACCCCGAGAAGTGGAGTTTCTCATCTTCATTTCACAGCTGAGGGCTCAGGGAGGTTAAGCCAAGCACCCAACACCACTCAACCAATTTTTCTCCAACGCCATCATACCATCTGGGTTGCTTTCAAGTGGTTAAAACAAATGGGGAGATTCTGGGGTGTTTCAATTAGTTGAGTGCTCAGCTGAGCATTGAATGGAGCCTAGTATTTCTTATAAGCTTAATTCATGAGTTTTCCTCTAGGTACTCAGCTCTTTTCCAAAAAGAGAGGAGAAAAAAATGTTTTTCTCTGTGGAAACTTTTCTCATCTCATAAATTTTCATACCAAATCACAGAAGACTGCACACAAATCAAACAGCACCTAACAGACGTCTTCATCCTGGCTCGTACGAGAACGAGGAGTGCAAAGGTGGCCTTGAGCAAACACCTAACCAGGGCCCGTGTGTCTGCTTCCTCCAGCCCCCACTCTGAAGGTCTGCCCCCACAAACGCTCCGCGTTGCCCGTCTGTTACCACACGGCGTAAGGGGTACACTGAGAACACCACTTGCTAACTGTCCACGGGACTTGGCATGAATAAGCATTTAGACAAGTTTGACTTGAAGAGGGAACGGCGGACTGGCTGCCAGCACAACAGCACCATCTTCTGGCTGGTGAAAGGGAAGGAAGACAGAGAAAGTCACGCCGGGCATTAGGAAGCACTGCCACTGTTTGGTAACCCCGAAGGGTGGCAAACCAGCAAATCAGTTTCTGCAAAGTGTAAGCCATGTCAGCAGTGAGTAAACACCCTCGCGGAGCGGACATGGAGGAGAAAAAAACTGTAACTGTAGGTCACTACTGGTCTCATTCTGCTTCTGCAAACCCTGCAGCCATGTCCACCCTCTCGGCTCTCTTGCACTGACGAACCCACCATGCCTAAGGAGAGAAACTCCTCGTCCTGTCATCAGAGCCACACCCAGAGCCGCCTGGGCGTGCACAAAGCCCTCTGCTGCTCACACACCACGTGGAAATGCGATCACGACCCTCGGCATCTGGCCCTTCCCCCGGCTCTCCCACCAGTCCTGGTCAGCAGTCCTAAGAAGCCGTGGGGCAGACAGAAGAGCTGACGACGACTGAGCATCACCTTCTGCTTCCCCGAAGTACAGGACGCCTCAGTGGGCTGTGATGGAGGGAGGTCTCGGCCCCGGTCCGAGTGGGGCTTTGCACTGCAGCTGCTGCCACCCCCGGAAGAAATCCCGACCAGGGGCCGCAGGAGTGACCCTGAACCACCTCCAGAGCTCTGCTGCCAGCCCGTTTCGAGGGCTGCCGTCTTCAACACAGCCGTTGGTCAGAAAGGATGTCAGCCTCTTCCCGAGGTCATCCATCAGAGACGCCACCTGTCCCCTTTCCACAAGGAAGGCCAAGCGAGGGGGATGGAGAGTGGGGCCAGACACTTAAGGCACAAGACTCCTCCGCTGGTGAGAAGCCCAGAAGTCTCCTCCAGGCCCACGGAGACGTCAGGGTGGCGGGATGAGGGACGCTCCTCCCGGATGCCGTCCACGTGAATCCCCAGCCCCAGACTCGTCTAGAAGTCTTCGCCAGGGCTCCCTTCACTACTCCCCTAGCACAGTGCTCCGCACACATGGAAGAGGAAAGTCTCCTAAACCATCTGAGTTCAAACATTTTTAACCATGACCCACAACAGCACATTTTTATAACATCCACGTATGTATACCTGCATGTACAGATTTATACCTGAAAAAAAAAAAAGCAAATCTACCTTCATTATGTGGAACTGCCCCTAACTTAGAGTTCTAACTTCTTCCTTTTATAAGGAACGTGCCCAGCACGTCCCAGACACCACGGGTGTGGGCAAGCGCCTGCGACGAGCACCCCCAGGACCACGTCTACTGGGTGGGACAGACTAACGTTCTGACTGGCTTTAGCTCAGTCATCTCCTCCTCCTCTGAACACAGAATCATCTGCCATCTGTAGTCATTCATTCATTCGTTCATTCACTCACTCACTCCCCACCTCCACTCGCTCCAGTACATTTGTGTAAACATTTAAATGTTTATCAAAAGATGACTCCATCAAGTAGGACTTCCTTTTTTTTACATTCTTGTTGGTCAAGGGATGATCTCCACGAATTTTAAATTAGGAACTGAAGTATATCATCCCTGACTCTTGGAACCCAGTGGCCCCTTTGTCATTCTGTGCAGCATTTACATGTGGCAGGTTCCCAGACAAATTCCATTTGGACTCCATCTCTCAGAGAACGCTGAGAGAACGAACTGAAGGGAATGCAAAGGCCAACCTTCTAGACACTTAAAAATAAGGAGAACTTGCTCGAAGTGTCCATCTCTTTTTGACTGTGCCACAATGCCACCATACACACGTGGACAAGTGTCACTGAGGGTGCCACCTCTGACGACAACCAGGCTTTCCAAAGGTGGCTCCTTGTTTGACTGGCAAACCTGGCACTCGATACCTGGAAGTTCTTTCGAGAGCCCCAAACTTTTAAAAGAAAACTAGTTAGATGCAATATTTCATTTAAAAACTTGATTTTAGACTGTTGAAATAAATTTTTACTGTGCTCCAAATGCTAAGTACTTCTGCTGAATATAAATCATCTTCTTATGTCAATAAAGAATCAAAAGAATATTATTAAATGCCAATTAACTGGGGAAATGTTTATCGGAGCTCTCTGACAAGCAGAAACCATGTGAAACACTTTTTATTTGTAATGTGTACAGGATATAATAATGTATATTTGTGTATTCAATGAATGATTTAGTTTTAAAAAAATGATTTCATAAAAAAAAACAAAACAAAACAACATCCAAATCAACATTCTAGCAAGGCTTGTACAAAGGATGCGATTCAAACTCCTATTTTTTAACACACAAATTCCATGTTTTCACCTTCTAACTTCCCCTCCAGCCACTCCACCACATGGAACCTCTGTTCCAGTCATACCAAAATACCAAAGGACATACTAGAAGCTTTCTCAGCCTTCCTCTACCAGGCTAAATCCAACCAGTTATCTGAGGGTCCACACAGGCACCGCCTACTCCAAGAAGCCTTCCCTGATGACTCTCCACTGCATCTCCACGCCAGTCTGAGCTGCTTCTCCCTCCTCTAGCACATGCCGATGTGCTAGTTGTCTAGGGACCCGTCTGCATGACTAGACCATGAATTCCTTACACACGGAGACGATTATTTCATCTCTATTCCCCATCTAATTCAGTCCCTCAGTTCTTCAACAGCAGACAGGCAAATATTTATGCAAAGAATAACACTGCGGTTTCAGATGAAAAACTATCTTTTTAAAAACCCTACAAAATACCTTCAAAATTATTCTCTTCTCTGTTGTTACTATAAAAAGGAAAAACAAACACTGAGCATAAAAATATGTTACCGAGCAATCTACAGTGAGGGGATAATAGGCTTACACTCCATCTGAAAACATAATTACAAAAATGCACACCTAAATGTGACCCTGCTCTGTCAAGTGATTCAAACTTATTTGGGGAATTAACAATGACTAAAATGAGTCGGTGTCCTTGTAGGTAGCTCTTTTTCCTTTTTGCTACATAATATGCTACAATTTATTTTACTTCTCTTTAAACTGTCTAAATAATAACAATAAAGAATGGGAGGAGAATTTCAGTTTCAAAGTTTTATTTGAATGTGTGGTTCTCTTTAGTACATTCCTTTACCCAATACTGTAGCAGTTTGTTCCTTAGCCTTTGATACAATTTAAAAACTGGTATCTATGAAGGTCCCCACACTGCTCCAATTTGCACGCAGAAAGGATAAAAGGCATTCCTGCTAGTGGGACAGTATAATATAAAGCTTTATTAGTAAACAATTATTTTAAATCGTGTTTGCTTTTTATAATCAGACAACTTCAAAAACTCATTAACACCTAGAGATATTAACATGGTATGTAGAAGTTAAGGTGAAACCTGGTCTGAAGGGCTAGCCCACTGTGAGTTACTCGACACTCCAGTGGTCTAGCACGTCCTGGCATTTTGGCTAAACATAAGGAAGTGGCATTCACCCTGCTGCTAAAGTGATGATGTTTGTGCTTGTTTCCAGAATAAACAAGACTAGACAGATTGTAAAAACACTGAACAATGGAAAATAACATCAATAAACATCACACATCGAAAATGATTCGTATTTACCTTTTTAGAATAGCAGATTTAAACCAAAAGGTTGAAGAAGAAAAATTCAGAGAAACTAATTCCATAAATGTCATAACTAAAAAAAGATGCGATAAAATAACTATAGTCAACAATACAAAGGGACTACCCTGATAGCTAAGAGTTTCCAAAGCAACATGCTTCCCCCTTTGCTGTGCTCCTACACAGATAAAAAACCAAGTAATGTCTTTTTACTCTTAAATGTAAATATTTTAGTAGCTGTTCCCAAGGGGAAAAATGAGAAAATAGAAACACACACACAAGAAAGTAAAATCTACGTGTTTTCCATCACCCCAAAAGTTTCACTGGTAACATTTTTAGTAACAAAATAATGTTCAGAATTAGCCATTTAAGTGCTCCAAAATCACTTCAGTTTTATTTCAAATTTTCTAAAACCAGATTTATTTCCTTTAAAAATAAAAAAAAGTAGGTCCAAAACCTTTACTGAGAGCCAAGTATGGCAGGGGTGCTAAATCAGGCACAATGGTGTCTGCTTTCAAAGTGTTCTGTGCAACCTTAAAAAGAATGCGTGATGAAAACAAGGACAGCCTGGGTTGGATCCCCGCTCAGGGAACCGACAACAACAGAACAAACCCAAAGGGTAGTTACATATGCTATGCCTAACTGTACGATGAAATATAATGCATCCATTAATAAAAACTCTTCTAGAAAAATCTGTAATGGCATGGAAAATGCTGATATAATATTAACCCAAAAAGTAGATCTAAAATATTTACCAAGAGCTGAATATGGCAGTGGTACTAAATCAGGCACATTGGTACCTGATTTCAAAAATATTCTATATGAAATAAATTCCAATTAGTATTGAAAATGATAATAAAAATATACCTCTAAACAAAGTAAAACTGAAAGGAAATACTAACCAATATATTACTAGTATTCAAGTCTAGGTTGCAAAACCATAATTGAATTGTTTTCTTATTTACATTTTCAAATACCTGTTTACATTTTTAACCATTTGGTTTACTTCTAAAATTGGGGGCAGAAGAGCACAACAAAAGCAATTGTTTTACAAATGCCATTACAAGTAAATTTGATAGATTGACTGAATATTCTGATAGCACATCACAAAGCAAATATTCTCAGATCAGATAACATGGTCCCTACAACACACACAAAAAAATCAAACCCAATGCTTGGACCACAACAATTTAACAAAACATGTCAAGTTTCAGCCTCTCTGAGCACAAACACTGCACTTCTTTCTCCTGGTTACATTCTACCTGCCACAGGACTCACGTTCTCATTGCTGCATTAACACTGATAATTCATGTAAAGAACTTAGGTGGCGGTCAGGAAGCTTTCTGTCCTATTCTCATACCAGCTAATGCCCTAAAAAAATACTAATTAGGGAGAGTGCAAGTTATTGTTACACTCTTAAATCAATCTGTCTGATACAGATTTCAAAGCAGAGATGAATAAAATGGCTAATTCTCGAGGTTAAACATGTACGGGAATTAGGAAAATAAGAAAGTTCTTAATAAAAATTATTTAAAATATCCACAGTGCTTTTCATAGACTGGGTGATTTGGAAGAGGAAAAAAACTGTCAGTTGCTCTTACAAGTTTTCAAATCCAAAGATATCTACACAAAAACGTATACAGACATTCACATTTCGCAGTAATAAAGGTTTTCCTTTATCAAACTAAAGTACTCAATAAGCCACTACTATAAAAATCTTGCCAAAATAAAAGAAATACATTGTTTCCAGGATCCAGTATTTACGGCATAAAAATCATATATCATTTAAACAACAAGTTATCAGCCCCTTCCTTCTAAAACAAGCTTATTTAACAGAACTCTCATTTTAAAAAGTCACTATCATAGTTAAGCTCATTTATCTATTGCTTTATTTATAATTCAAGATAACTGTTGTAAACTAACAGAGTTTAAGATTGGGAAAATTAACATATAAGGAAAAACATTCATTTTTATGGTTCTTTTTAAATGTTTTGTACATTTCCTCCTTGACAAGAAAAAAATATAGCAACACACTAGCCAACTATGAAAAGCACCACAAATAGAAGCAAAGATGCCAAATACAGTATCTGGATTTTGTCTGTTGAAACACATGTATATCTGAAAGAAACTCAACTTAAGTCACTTGTAATTGGTTAAAGAGGTCAATAAGCAGGGTTTTTTTATGCATTAAACATGACATTTTCTCAGAATGTCATTAAACAAAAATAAAGAGGTAGCTCAAGCATGATATAATATGACGGGAAGTTTTGCATCAAAAGCAGATGCTATAAGAGGAACAATTAAAGAGCACAAGTAATATACCTCCAATATGGAGAATAAGCACCTAACAAAGCAACCTTCCCAAATCAGAAAACAGGAACCCCAAATCGGGTGTACAGACTCAGCCCACGTCTTTGGTTGACCCTCGGCCACGCATGTGCAGACTGAAAGCAACAGAGGCTAAGATCTGAGCTAGTGCCCACCATAACCATGGAAGAGTTTATAGTTTACATTTACCTAAGTTAATTGCCTGCTGAAACAGAAACAAAAATATCAATACTCTTCTGTGGAATATAAGTGAATCCAGAATCTCCATAAAAGAACATTCACAATGTCCAGGAAACAATCCTAAATTACTCGACATACAAACAGCCAGGAAACGTGACCCATTTTCATGGGAGAGGAGATGAACAGGTACCATGACCCAGATAACACAGGTGCTGGAATTATTAGAAAAATACTTTAAACAAGCTATTTCAACTATGTTCAATGAGGTAAAGGAATAGGGCTCAAAATAAAAACAGGAAACCTTAACAAAGAAACAAGATTTTTAAAAACTGAATGGAAACACAGAACTGAAATATAAATATATGAATAAATTTTCTGGACATGCTTAATAGAAGAATAATGATGACTGAGAAAAGAGAGAGCCTGTAGCTCAACAGAAATTATCCAATCTGAATAACAGGTAAAAAAAAAAAAAAAAAAATGAACAGAGCATCAGAAACCAGTGGAACAGTATCGAAAGGTCTCCTACAGTAATTAGAGTCCCAGAAAGAAAGGCATGAGAATATCAAATAGAAAATTATTTGAATAATGTCTAAAAACTTCCCATATCTGGTGAAAGATAGAAATTTACAGATTCAAGAAGCTTAGTCAACCCAACAGGATAATTACAAATAATAGTGTTATAAAAGATAAAGAGGGACATTTCATAATAATAAAGGATTCAATCTATCAGAAAGATTAAACAATCAGAAATGTGTATGCACCTAGTAACAGAGCCTTCAAAATACACGACATGAAAACTGACAAAATTAAAGGGGAAAGTAGATACTATCAATCATAGATTTCAATGCTCCACCTCAAAAACTGATAAAATTACTAAATAAAACATCAGTAAAGACAGTGAATATCTGAATGAACAACAGTGGTATTTATAGACCGAACCATGTACCATATACCAAACCATACACAGAATATCCATTCTTTTCAAGTGTACATAGTATGTTCATCAAGACAAACCTTATGCTAGGCTGTAAAGCAAGTATTAGCAAATATTAAAGGACTGAAATCTTATTTAAATCTCTAATCATAACAGAATTAAATTAGAAATTAGTACCAACAAGAGATCTAGGAAAACTCTACTTGGAAACTGAACAACACACTTCTAAAATAATCCATGGTCAAAGGAGAAATTACAAAATATATCTAACTTAATGATAATGAAAATGCAACATCTCATTTGTGAGATGTACTTAAATCAGTGCTACTATATAGATTAAATGCTTATATTACAATAAAAAAATGTTCAAATTCAATGACTTGGAGAGAGCCTTAGCTATCTATATACATATTGTTGGCTGGGCATGAGACGAAAATTTCCAGCCAAAAGTAAGAACCAAGTAGACTTGTAAATTGCTTCAATGTTAAATATGTTCTCCAACCCAGATGGCAAAGGGTGGAGGCCTTGCTGAATCAAGGTGGTTAACCACACCTGACCAATCACTGGCCAACCATTAAGCTGTACTGACCTCTAGGAAGCCAGGCTTTAAAAAAATTGTAGAAGAAAACAAAAATCAATCCCATAAAATTCTACCTCAAAAACTGGAGGAAAAAAAGAGCAAAGTAAACCCAAAGCAAGTAAAATAAAAGGAAAAAGAAAAAAAAAAAAAAAAAAAAAAAAAAAAAAAAAAAAAAAAAAAAAAAAAAAAAAAAAAAAAAAAAAAAAAAAAAAAAAAAAAAAAAAAAAAAAAAAAAAAAAAAAAAAAAAAGCAGAAACCAAAATAGATAACAAATAATATAGGAAGACAAAATCAGCCAAAAGCTGGTTTTTTGAAAAGATTGACAAAATCAGTAACCCCTACCTGCAGTGACCAAGGAAAAACAAGCACACAAATCACCAGTGTCACAAATGGAAAGTGGTTATCACCACCGATTCTGTAAACATTAAAAGGATAACAAAAAACACAAGTGAAGTCTAAAGTTATAAGCAGCCTTTTGGCAAATACAGTGCTGAATAATCACCTCCAAGGAGTCGTATCTACAACTCCAATATTTATCTGTCAACACAATCGAAAGCTGTGCTTTTAAAAGTCTCATCTAATACAAGCACATTCACACTTAGGCTGAAGTGAAGCCAAGATTCTTCCTCCCCCACGACCCCAATCCCAACAAATCATCCTGAACAAGCTCCTAAGGCAGTAGACCAGGAATTTATGTAACTACCTGAATTTTGGCCAGCTTTACAAAATAATTGTTAGGGTTCTAACTCTCCTAAAGCACTGTTATCAAATCACAGTGTGCTCAAATCTCCAGCGTGCAAAATAAAGGAAAAGGTTATTTTGTCTCAAGCTACTTCTATAAAAATTATAAGCAGAGAGAAAACATCTGATAATGCATTTATGGGCACTCAAGGCCATCCTAAATTTCGAGAGTATAACTAGAAGGTCCAACTACTTTTGAAATATTTTTGAGCTCTTCCTCTATTTAACAAAACTACTTTAGGAATGTAAAAATCTTAAGTATGAATGAGCTAATTCAGATGTGACCATTAAAAGTGATTTCTTACCCAGCTACTTTGAGAAAACCATGCAAATGATGAGGCCAAGTGAACCTCCCCATGGCAACAAGTCCCATACTGGACACCTACTGTCTCTTACCTGAAGACAGAGAAGGAAACTGAAGGGACCGTTTGAATGACTTATCACTCATCACTCTCTGAACACCCCGAAGCCACTAGGGACTCCACCACCAGCAGCAAACAAAGAACCGGAATCAAAACACATGACGCTGTTTTAACCACTAGTATAATAAATAAGGTTTTCCTAGAAAAAGCGAACGCTCATGTCCAAGATACTGACAATGATTATTTTTTAATCTTGATGAGAATTATAGTATTGTCAGAGCAAAGAAGTTATGCTTGGAAAATGGAAGAAGCAGTTTTCCATCTGATCTCTTTTGGTCAGAACTGTGGTCCTAAAAAAGACTTCAAAATATCCCACCCTGAATCGATAAACAACGATGTATTAATAGTTGTGAGGAATGCAGTAGGTATTAAGCAGCTGTATGGGAAAGGTTATTTTGGAAAAGGTACCCTGCCTGGAAGCTGTCGAAACTTTACAATTTCAGACCCTAATCTGGTTGCTAAGTGGAAAGATGTGAAGACAGACATGCCTGTAATCCCATCAAAAAGTATCAGCGCAGCAGAATGGGCCACAGAGCTCATGGAAAGGCAGGGGCAGGATGAGAATACAGTGCACAGACTCCTCAAGGGTTACACAAACCACCTGAGCACTCTGGTGTAAAAAGGAATGAAGAGGTTCAAGTGCAGGATGAGCTGAACTCTGAAATGGTTTCCACCATGGAAGGCACAGCAGACAGCGACAACCTTTCTGTGATGAAAGGGGACTCGGGAAACCAGATGATATGGAGGATCCCCGCAAGCCATCAGACTGCCTGTAGGAGGACTCTGGGCATGACCCCCTCACTGCCAGTGGCTTGGCTGGACACACGGCAGAGGTCACTGCACCTCTTCCCCAGGTCCAGGGTGGCGCCAAGCCCGAGGACAGCAGTCAACCAGCGGGTCTTACCTGTGCCAGGGAGAGAGGGCCTGACGGTGAGTACGTGCTGGTGTAGGAAGCCGTGTGTGATGTGAGTGAGAGGGAAGATGCTCCGGGTGAGGCAATAAGAAGAAGAAAACAATCGCTTCCTCCAACGCCATCTGTTTCTAGCCTAGGAGATGTTGGCGAATCGGGTATCGCTCACTGGGGGCTGGCAGCAAGCCCATGCTAAGCACCCAGGGTAGGGGAGAGGAGGGCAGGTCACTCCGAGGGAACCAGCAGGCACTGGGTCCTACCTTGGTGGCTCAGTAGTTGGGAGGGCTATTCCAACTAAAACCTTCAAGTTTGTGAATAACTTAATCTTAAAAAAAAAAAAATGTATAAATTAAAGCAGGTCCAATAATCCATCCCTGTTTGGGAGAAACAGAAACACAGTGGTGACTGTGCGTCGTCCTGGGTGTGGCCGTGGGGGCGGGTCTAGGTGTGGAAGTCGGCCATCACAAAAGAAGCCATGGGAAGCAGAGTTGCCCTAGAATGATCTGTAACGCTAAACATTAGAGACAACCTAATGTTAAGTACTGCGTGAAACACCCACTTGAAGAGATATTATGTAACTTTTCAAATGAGGATTATGAAGTCTCCTAAAGAACCTGGGCACACGCTTGTGAGGTAAAGTTGCATGAAAAAAAGCCCATAAAATCGACCAAAAGAATGATCACGGCTGCGGGAAAAATTCATGGGAGCAAAGAGAAAGGATATAAGTCAAAATGTTAAGAATAGAAAAACTAAAACTTCTTTATTCACATAAGAAAAAATTCTTTTTAACAGTATGAATCCCCCCCAAAAATTAGTATTATCAGAGGAAAAAGACAGATGTCAGTTAAAAAGCAACTCCTTAAATGTAAATCAAAAATAGTTTGTAAGAGAGCCAAAAAAGCCATTATGAACTGCTGTATAAATAGGCATTTAATGATTTTTCCAATGTTACATTATTGATCTAACAGGTTCTCTGTTTCCGCAGAAATGAATAAGTAATTTGTTTAAGATAACATTAATAGGGTTTGCAGCACATTAGAAACCCTGGGCCTTTTTCATCATTAGAATTACCACTATAAAGGACAAATTTTACATTGTGTTTCAATAAAACAGCTGCATAATTTTAGAAATCACAGCAAAAGAGCAGAGATGTTCGATATATCCATCACATGCAAAAGAAAGGCATTTCTAAGTCACAATACCTTGAGTATCACTTACTCAGCTCAATAAATACTTAACATATTAATGTCAGACAGCACTACTCTAAGCACTGAAAACCCAGTGGTGATCAAGATATGGTCCCTCCAAGGGCTTACAGTCTAGCAGAGAAGACAACCCCTCAGGTGAGTCGCTAAGGGATACCAGGCCAGCACAGAAAACAGCTTCCAGTCCCCTGCAAGGGGGGCCAGAGGAGACAGGTGTCTTTAAAACCATTCAGCCACGCAAATGTTGAAGCAGAGATGAGATGAGGAGGGAAGTAGGACCCAGCCAGGCTCTGGAGGGAAGAGACGGCTGAAGGAAAGACGGCGTCTGCCAACGGAATCTATGGGCACAGGCACAGCCCCTCAAATGGCCAGGCACTTACTTTAAGAGCTGTCTTTTGTGGAAGGAAAGGGGTGACAGTGGAAAATGAGACTTCACTACGAGGGCTGCATGTATCAAAAGGTAACAGTCATACACTTCTCAACCCAGGAAAAAAAGGTAAAAAGGTCACATTTCATCTTGGCCTATTCTCCATATTACCCGTTTAAACACACGTTTATTTACTCATGCCGCAGTGTGTGCCAAGAACTAGAGAAAGATTCGGTGATGACCAGGGTGGACTCAATACTGCCCTCAGGGAAGCAACTCGCATGGCCAAACTACCACATCAGAGTGCCTCTGTGGCTACCTGATTTCAGCATCACTGAAAAACACTGAGCTTAAAAGCTACTGTTTGAAGAATCTTTCAATAATAAGTAAGGGAGCAATCATTATGGGACATCGAATATGGTATAAGAGGAACATTAAAAGCTTTGAACCCTATACACATAAACAACTTTGCTTGGATTTGCACATAAATACTATTAGCATATGTCAAGCACTTTTACACACTCATTTTTACTGTTCACAGCAAGGGAGGCCAAGCAGATTCTTTAATAATTACCTATCATTTGTCAAGCACTGCTTGCAAAGTGGCAGGCGCTGTGGTGGGAACTCAATATCCATGACCTCCTTTCACACAGAGACTGTTATCACCTCCATCTTTCACACGAGGAACCCGCTGCTCAGAGAGTTTACGTAACTTGCCCAAAGACACATGGCTGGCAAGTGACAGAGGCAAGGTTAGTCCCTGTGTCAGTCTGACTTCAGAGCCTGTGACCCCCCTTCCATCCACTGTACAGCTTCAATGTCACCCATGTGTGACACTGAGCAGTCAGGAGTCCTCATGCAGTGTTCTGGCAGTCACACACTGAAGTCTCAGTACAGTCACCATCTTGGGGTCCCTGCCCCCACTAGAATTTATGTTGAGCTCTCTAATAATCTAGTCCCTCTGGATTCCATTGGAACTGTCTAAGGATTATGGAGGAATAGGTCACAAAAATCAGCAAATATTAAAACATTTAACAAGCAATATTCACAGCCTGCCATCCGATGCTACTCGTGGTGTCATGTGCTCCTGAAGTATACTTCACATTGAAATCTATTAATAACTGTAATTAAAGTCTGAAGCCATGTTAAGCTTTATGTACTTAATCTCATATAATCCTTACAATAACCCTCAGCCATACTATCATCCTCACTTTGCGGAGATAAGTAGAAATTTACCAAGGTTAAATAACTTGCCCAAGGTCACACAACTATAGGTTCCAAACTCTTCATTTCTAAAATAGCCTATATGCCTGTGATGGTCATATAATTTTAAAAAACACCACATAAATACTATTAGCATATGTCTAATCTGAATGTGTATGTTTGCAGAAGTTTTCATATATAATTACTCACATAGTTACATTATTAGAATTACATAGTTTTAGTATGTGGTACTTTGTTAAATAAAAAAAAAGTAATTGGATATATTGCTTAAAAATTTCACACTTTTTACATTATTAAGCACCAGATCACTTGAAATTTATTTGAATAAAATATGTAGCTTAACACTATATATTTTCTTCAGTGTTTTATTCAAAACTTTTCATCCTAAGAAAAGAAAATGTTTTATGATGGTAACTATCAAATTGTTTAGGGTCCAATGAGAGAGATGGTGCTCCATCCTTTTACCATCCTATTTTAAAAGCAAACAAAATATCTTTCAGTTTATTTGTTTGTAAAACAAGTATGTGATACAAGCTTAAAGGAATGAATAAAGCAGAAAAACTGATATAAATACAAGGGAAAAGTACAGAGACAAATGGGTCAATACAGGTATCACTTCGTGGTGTCCCCCCATTCCTCTTAATTTGCTACTTCTAATTCTACAAGTAAATCTGCAACTCGTTTTAGAAGTGCAATGGGAAAGGTACAGAATGGAGGGAAGTGAAAAAGGCATTACATAGTATATCTACCAAACCAATAACTTCATCTTATTTCCTCATCCTCACATGACTTACTAATCATTTCCTTTATTTTAGAGACAATCTCAGAACAAACCAGGCAGCAATGCTTGTGAATCAGCTGACTGAAACCACAGCGTTTAGACAGGGGGGTGGGGGACAAGCTCCCACTTCATTTAACACACAAAAGAGTGTCCAAAACACTTACCAATTTTCACTTGTTCAGGCTGGCTGAGAGAAACAAATGCTGATGTGTCATCAATCCAGGATATCTGAATGTTACCTGTAATATTGAATTACAAGTAAAGTGAACACTTGACCATCATGTTTTAGCTCTCAGATTTCATTTGTATCTGATATATTTCAGCATACGTGTTAATGTGGGGAGAGACGAGGTGCTGATGTAAAATTTGATCTAAATCTCACCACCACAAAAAGCTAAAACTTAAATCTACCACAACAGTTATTTCGATTAAAACTTCAAGAAAAAAGGCAAACTGAAGGGGGAGGGGGACAGGAGGGTACTTTAAAATTTTGTTTTAAAAACAAAGGAAAGTTCCTCTGGATTAAATCCTAGGGTGCTTCATCATTCAACCCAATCTCATGCCAGGGCTAAAGACTTCGTTCCTGTCCAGATCACTAACAAAAATCAGAGACCACAGGCATTCAAAAACACAACTATTTCTTTTTAGAGACACAGACTTTGAAATTTATGAAAATCCTATTTCATGGGATACATGAAATGAATCAGTGTAACAAGACATAAGAAAAAAAAAACCAATATTGATCTCAAGGCCAGGAAAAGAAAACAGGGTGCAAAGTGGGGGACAAGGAAAAGAAGGTATCAGAGAGAGAAAACTGAGACAGGAGTAGGAGAAAAAAAGAGGAGAGGGGCAGAAAGCAAAACAGTGAGACGAGATGATTTTCACTGAGAGACAAATGCCCAGCAAACGCTAAACTCAAACAGGAGGGACCACAGGGGACCCCGAAGGAAAGGAGGTGAGCAGAAACTCATGGAGGTGAAACCAGAGTGGGGGGGTATGGAGGGGAAAGCAGAGATCTAATTATTCTGCTACCACTCTTCCTCAAGAAGAGCCCTGAAACACTTCTTCAAAATACAGAAAACTGGAATTTTAAAAACTGGGTAAACTCACCAGAATTTAACAATGAAAAAAATGTTGTCATTCCAACTAAAATTTCGAAGGCTAGAAAGCTGCACTGTTTTGCTGTCACAGGAGACTAACTTACTTCCTGCCACACACTGAGGTACCACAGTAACTTTCTCTATTAGGTCACTTACTATTATTTCCTCACCTTGCTATCCTGTGGGTATGCTGTCTTTGAGATAAATAATAGTTAACATTTATTAAGTAGTCACTATATGCACATACTAGTCTTAATGCCTTCCATGTATTAGCTCATTTACTCCTCATGACATGCCTATGAAATAGGTGGTATCATCATCATCATCATCATCACTGATGAGAAAACAAAGATACAGAGAGGTTACTTGTCCAATATAACACAGCTGATTTTTTTTAATGATAAAACAATCCTACTCAGAGCATTCTACTTAATTTAGTTTGACAATAAAAGTCTGACTACACAGGGATAAGAACTTAATACAAGATGGGAAACAACAAAAACATCAAAAGTTTTCAAGAGAAATGAGCTGTGAAATTCAACTGCATTTCCGGATCTGTGTTTAAGTTAAAAAACAGAACTAGAATTTCAGAAGACATTTAGATTCTCTGCAAAGATTAGGGTAATATTCCAAAAACAGACCTGCTTTCACTTTTCTAAAAGGTAAGTGTGTAAAGTTTCATACTTATAAAAGCTAATAAATGCTTATTTTAGAAAGTGCAGGAAGCAGAAAGAGGAAGAAAAAACTCCCATTGAATACATTCAGTGATAATAGCATGATGCTTCCTTTCACTCTAATTTCTATAAAAAGTTTGTTGTTGTTGTTGTTGTTGTTGTTGTTACTTATTGAGGTGACATTGGTTAGCAAGAATTACACAGGTTCCAGGTGTACAATTCTACAGTGCATCATCAACTTGTTGCATAATAAGTTCACCACCCAGTGTGAGTTCTCTTTCTATAAAAAGTATTTTTTTTTTTAAATATTAGTTATACAAGAATCCTACTATGTATCTGCTTTTTACTCTAAATGTTAAAAACATAAAGACTTTACCATGTTTTAATAAACTTCAAATATTTTTTAAATGGCCACATATTAGTCTGTTGAGAGGATACATAAACATTTACTAAACATTCTTATTACTGACAGTTAAGTTTTTGCTGTTCTCACTTTATCCAGTATCCAAAGAGAACAGCCTAAATACTTTACTTGTTAAAATAAAGAAGCACTGCTGAAGACTTACAGTCAGAACTGGTTTTTGTAAACCCTAATCAGAAGACTGCTCAATTTACCCTAATCGCCTGACTTGATTAAAAAAGATACAGAAAAACAGCCCTACCTCACACATATTGTGTATCTTGGTCCTCTCAAACATTTTTGTTTGTCTACTTGGACTATTCAATATCAAGCAGTGACTCACTGGCTGGCCAGTAAGATAAATCTTAAGAATGATCTATCCTAAGCCTAGATTTATTTTCTATGATAAGCATTGAGGGCAGTCATAGTAATGGTATCTTGCTTTCCACAGATTAGTAATAGCACTCTATTGTGGGGTGCTACTAAAAGTTCCTTGGATCATATTAGTAGAAAGACAGCAGTAAGCCAACCCCCTCCAAATTCCATGAGTGAGATTAAAACCATGCATATTAATATTCTTTTATGCCCAAGCTGAATTCATCTATATACCTCTGGTCTCCTAGGCCAAAACAATAGCAAAATCCTAAAAGTATATTTGTACCTGTGATTTACTTACCAAAGGCACTGAAAAGCTGATAAAGGTCGCTGGTTTTCCATTCTTTGGGGAATGTCACATGGAGAACATGGTCACGTTTAGGCTGCACTACAAGACAAATTTTTGATGAAAGGTTGATAGTTGAAAAGTGACGAATACACCAGGAGTTCTTTGATGACACTAAGCCCAAGCTAACTTGGGGAATTGTTATGAACACCTCATGATTACCAACAATTCCTAAGAGCATTCTTAGGAATGACAGGACTCTGCCATCTTAGCCTAGACATCAGGTTCTGATACTTACAGAGAACCCACAACAATTTGAACCCTGCAGTTCTATGCAGAAACATCCTGTGAAAATTATTTAAAAGAAAAAAAACAGCTATTCTGTTTGAGATGTTTTACTAAACATTTTACTTTTTCCTTTTAATCTAGTTGTCCATATGACTTACTAAAAATAATAATAATAATGCACTGTCCAGATTGAATGGACTAATTGTATTCAAGTAGAAGAGGCAGTCCTGGGTCACAGTCTTGTGCTCTCATCCCAGACCCACCACTGAACGGTACGAGTCTGTGCAAGAGACTTCATGGCTACAAACTGAGAAGGACGATAGTTAGCTTGCAGAATTGTTGTGAAAAAGGCAGACTAAAATGTAAGTCTAATATGGAGGTGCAACACAGCATGTCCTCCAATCAGTATCACTGCGATGACTAAATGTCATCAAGTATAGTTCACCCATTCCTATATCCCTGCGGTATACATTAAGGCAAATAAACCAAAGCTAGGAAAAGAACAGAGGGAAAGAAGAGTGGAGCAATGCATATAAAATAGAGAATAATCAGAAAAAGCAGAAACCACCTCCCAGATAGACTGGACTTCCAAGGTTTTCAATGATAAAAAAAAAAAAAAAAAAGAAAAGAAAAAGAAAAAAGAAAAAAAACTCAACCTACTCAACTTAAATATACTGTACTCAAATAATTGGAAAACAGAGAACTTACTGTTACTGACATAGCTAGCACATCTTAAAATCTATTATATATATATGCATAGGAAATTAGAATTTAGAGTTCTGAGGGGAAAAAAATCATGGAGATTTTTTTTTTTAAATCTAACTCATGTATAAACTGGAAAATGTAAGTAAAGAGATGAGTTAATCAAGGCCCAAGGGTATCATTAACTTAACCATACTATTCATATCAACCACAAAATCACTGCCTATTTTTAAGTCAATAAAGCTCTTTCTTCAGTAATACTTTTCCTGTTATCCTTTCCAGACCACACAGTTAAATGTGCAGATGCATGAAAAAATAAAATTTCACTTACAGTCTGGTCCTTCCAAGTTTAGATAGGGGATATCCATGACTCTCATAAGAAATAACCTACAGAAAGAAAAGAAAAACAGTAATGAATGAATTTCTATCAAAAACCAATAACCATCTATAATAGTAAATATTTTATAAGTTTCTTATGAATTTACTCTATTTTAAAAATCATTTTACAGGTGCTTAAGAGTCACTTCAAATATTTTTCTCTAGGGCTAAGTATTTGTCATAAATAGAAAAAACAAATTGTAGTATCCCTAACACCTGCAACAGATCCTGGCACTCAGTAGCTACTCAATAAATATTAACAGCTAAATGAATGAAATTAATCACCAAAGTTGAAGGTCCTCCACGGAGCTGCCTTGTTCATTCAGAGAAGCTCAGAGAGAGCAAACACTACAGAGCACTAAACATCTTACCGACTTACGAACAACTGTTCCTAGAGGTAACCCCCCTTTGATCGGTGTTCTGTGCGTTGAGAATAAGAGTGCTGATGTCTTTTTCACTGAAATGCAAGGTCATTGGATGAAAACTAATCTTATTGGGAGAACTACACAGCCTAAAATAAGTGACTGTCTCAGAAACTCATGTCGTTATTGTCTTTTAAAACATATTAAAAGTGCAAAGCAAAACAATCCCTGGTAAAGAAAACTACCGCACTGCCATAAACCAGCGCAGCCATGTTATGTTTAAACAGATACAAAGGCGCTTAAAATAGAGCACTTATAAATGACAACTCTCTGTGACGCCGTTCAATTTTCTCTCATTTGCAAGATAACTGACAAGACACCAGGCATTCTTTTGTCTGTGGGAGGATTGCAACGACTTTTATTTAAATGACAATATATTATGTGTTTCTGGTAGAGACTACATTATACAGCAAATTAAAAAGGCAATCCAAGTACCCAACAAGCAATTAGTTTGGCTTCACTGACTCACAATTAAGGCATATTATTACCAGACATTCAAAAACCAAGCCAGGCATGAGCCAGTTTACAAATGGAAGCTGAATAACACTGCTCTGTTAGCGCTAGAGAAAAAGAAGTCATGGTACTCTGTGGTTTGAGAACTTGCTGCCTAGCCTGCAATTTAATCAACCAAATCCTATGGGTAAGAAACTAAGTTTATTTTTAGCTCACTCATTTAGGCTCAAGTGTACTATTCTGGTTCTGGTAGCTATTTTACCCTATTTAATCAATGCTTCCCGCAATGCCAGAAGACAATGAGACATGTGAAGCACCTAGCACAGAGGAGGTTCTCAATGGAAGTAGCTATCACTATTGCCAATCAGAACTTGGAAAGTTATTCTTGGGTTAGAAGGCTCAGTACTTTTACACTTCATATGTTTTTGTTTTTGGTTTTTTTTGCTTCATATCATTTTTAATTCTCCATTTAATAAACTTAGAGATGGTTCCCAAATTCTAAAAACCAAATAAAAATATTTTAGAAGTTAGTAGAACATATCAAGCACCATAAAAATAATTTAAATTTTTTACCCTACTTTCAACAAGAGAATAAAAGTTAAATCGACAAGATATTCATTGCTATGTTGCCAAATACACCATAATCAAAATCAACCTCAAGATTTAAGGGGTTGGTAAATTATAGTTCATCATTTCAACAGAACATTAAACAATCAAAATAACTTTTGAACACTTCACAACATGAAGAAATTGTGATAGTTTCAAGTTTTAAAAAGGCCTAAAAGTTTATATTATGATTACAGCTTTGTAAAATATTTATGTCATTAAACCAAGAATAAAAAATACCACCACCACTACCCCTACCATCCCTTAAAAAAGAAGACAATGGTTTGGGGAAACTGAACTTTGTTTTCCAAAATTCCATTTACTACTATTTTTTAAACTTAAACAAAAATATAAATGCTACCAGAACTGAGTGGCCCAGGGGAAATACCTAGAGACTTGCTCAGAGAGAGCCAGCTGAAAATGCCAACTGAGTCAGCCCTATGCATCCCATGTACCCTCCTACCTATTGTCTGCGAGAGGAATATATATAAAGTAAAATCACAAGTTTTGAGTCTGTGATTGCTTTATTTCTTCTTGAAAGACTGTTTTATTTCTAAAACCGTGAGACCTCAATAATGAGCTTAGAAGACCTATCATCCTACAAATATAAGGCACTGAAAAAGAAAAATGGAGACCTCCCCAATTTATCTCACCATATAAATGTTTAAAATTTTTTTTGAAAGATATCTTTTGTCAAGCAATATACAGGCTATTTGTTCTCTAAAATGTTGTCTGAATTTTAAGTATCATCTCTGCTTAAAATACGTAAAAACTGATTCTCAGCTAAAACACTCGAGATTATTTTTATAAAGTTGGTTACTCCTGTCCTATCTTGGTTGCTTACTTGATACCTTACTAAATAGCAACCCCTTCCGAATGAATTATTAATAGCCCTTCTCGCTCCTCCCCGAGGCCTCCACCTTGGCGGCTGGCTTTAGAGAGAACTGAGTGGCCCCAAACCCTGAAAGAACCCGAAAACCGACTGTGTGTGTGCCTTGGCTAATGCTCCTCTGGAGAGAGCCCTGCAATTGGAAAACCAACTCTAAAACTGTACGCAGCTGAGTGTCTATGGAACTGAACCAAAGTAAAGCTCCAACGGCCCCCCACCCCTTATGCCAGGCTGCTTGCAAGCCATGGCTCTGGTAACATCCCTGCCCTTTTGAAGTAAAATTAAAACATTTCATGGTAGGCATGCCTCCTACAAAGTGGTTGGTAAAAGGCTGAAACTGACTCCCTGGCATGATACGATAAAATACTTCACATGGCGATCACTGGATGGACCATTTGCATTTGAACACTTGAGGAAGGGCACTGGGCAAGCAGAAATGCTGATAAATACATGAAAGGATGTCCCTTCCCCGTGAACTGTAGTGAAGAACCGTCTCTCCCAGAAAGCCTTCCACTGGCAGAAATCAAAAAGACACTCGGACTTGCATGGAATGTTCTTTCTATTTTAGTGAAAATTCAAGTTAGCTGTAATTGGGTAAAGACGCCGAAGACTGTAAGGGACTTGCCCCAGTCCAGCAAGCTTTCTGATGTACAGTTATTTTAGCACTTTTTTACTAAAGGACTGACACTAACTCTGTCAAAGACTAAATTAAAATTCCCACCTGATATTATACAATGGCCAAATTTACACGAGGATTCTATCCCAATAAACTGTGTAACTCAAGTTCGCATTCCAGAGGCCATAAAACAAATTTTACCATCTTTGGCATTTGCCCGTATTTTAACGTTCTAGGATCATACAGCTGGTGATGGATGCTGTTTATCTCGGCTTTCAAACAGGTCAGGAAAGATCCAAGGGCAAAGCACAGCGGCCTCCAGTTTCTGTAGACTGGGTAGCTTCAGCCTTGCTTCTTAACAGGCTACACAGGGTAGGCTGTGTACAATGCCTTTATCTCCAAAGAACCACCCACCGCCATTGCTGATATGCTGCAGGGTACTCACAAAAAAGCCATCTGCCAAGATTCTTTTCCAACCAGGGCAGGGTGACACGGTGGCCTGGACTGTGTAAGAAGGCGACTCATCAAAGTATTTCATTTCATGTACAACTTCTTAGGAAGCTAGAACCTTGAGTTCTTATCAAAACAACACAGGCACCACATGGGAACTTGATAGAAATGCAAACTCCGGGGTCCCACCAAACCCGAACGATTCAGAAACCCCAGGGATTGAGAATCACTGAGTGAACAGGAAAAGAGTATGTTTAAGGTTGTGTTGTTAATTGTCATTAATGATGATTCACTAATCAGCTGGATAATAATGACTTGACCCAACTTCTCCAAAAAAAGTGTTAGTAATAATGATTTGTTTATGTTAAATGATTTTGGCTTAGAAAAATACAAAACTATTAAAACAAATGCCAAGGACTACCTCCAAATCCAGGAAGCAATAACAAGCCTTCCAGCATTCCCTAAAACCGGAGGCCGAGCAAGGCCAGCAACTAGGTTCTCTGTAAGAGAGAAAGCGGGGGAAATTATTGCTCTGGCAGCTAATTTCTCTCCTTTTTAAAAAGAAAGTAAAATATATACACATATTACTTATACTACTCCCTTGGCAACTCACTGGCAAGAGTCCAACCTGTCTCTGTGAACTGGCCGCAAAAGAACACGCACGGCATCACGCATTAAACTGCGGCCGCTAATGCAGCTGGTGAACACTTCGTACAGAGAATCAGACTCCTCTAACCTTATCGAAACTCTCCAACCTTACCAACAAGTTTCAGATGGGTTCTGGCAACCACCAAATAGAGGGCTGCTTCGAGGTTATCCTCTGATGACACAATAGCTGGCCTTGAGCTATGGCTTATCCGAACCACTCCCCACTTGTCCAGTGAATAAAATAAGATTGCAAAACAATGCCAGTTATCAACCCCTTTTATGCAGCTGAGCTCTAGAAAACAAAAAGGACAAAAGTGATATTCAAAAGCACATGCAAGAGATCCTGAAGGTGACTCCGGAATGCTTTGCATAAGAGGCTCAGATCTGGGGAAACTAAAATTCTGCATTGCCAAATGGATGGATAAAATCAATGATTGTATTCAGAAATGAAAGAAAATATTTAATTCTGCTCCCGCAGCAGCATGCTTTCCAACGCCGTGTGGGAGAGGTGCCCCTCTCACACTTGGCTTTTAACCTGAGCTAGTCCCAAAGCCTCACGGGAAACGGCGAGCTCAAGCCCTGGCAGGAGCATGTCTAGGGACAAGTCAGGGTTTCAGTCCTGAATCCCCACCCAAGCCCCTTGTGTATGAAAGTGAAGCAAGAGATCAGGATACAAGAAAAGACCCCAGAAACATTTCACCGTGCTCTAGGGCTGATTAAACTACAGCTTCGTGCGATGAGCAGAGAGAGAGGCTAGGAATGAGGTTGCTGTCTGAGAAGGAGCTTGAGGCCGACTGAATTTTCAAGGCCAGGGGGAACGACAGGCAGTGGAAAGTGCCAGGCTGCCACAGACCAAAGGACAAACTTCCCACGTTCCTAGCGCAGGTAGAGCTGATGCCTCGGCTACTTAGGCTGGGCGTTGGGCTTTCCGGTCACATCTGCCCCCACACACCACGATCACCGTCAGGTGCTTCTCAGGTTGCTCATGACACAGAGGTGTCTGAATGGAGGGGCTCGTTTTATGTCATGTCAGATCTGTACACATACTCACAGGCCTAAACGATCTCAAAGGATTTCTAAAAGTAATGCTACGGCACATCTTAATAACGAACAGTGTTTACTCTGCTCTCTTCCCCTAGCAAACATGCAGAAACCCCAAGTCCCCAAATTCTTCATTCTTCCTCCTAGAAACTTAATTATTTCATGCAATGAGTAAAAAGTTGCATTTGTTCATCTGCTTTCTTCAAGACAACATTCTTTTCCTTAAAAGCTTTTATCTTAAGAAAAAACGATTTCCAAGTAAAACTGTTTTCCCCTCATAACACTAAATACCAGGATACAGAAATGTTGAGTAAAACCTAATCTCAACACAACTGGAGCAGTGAATTAATTGTAGCTCACCCCACGTCCGTAGCCTTCCAAAGGAAAACTGAAACCTTTAATGACTGTCAGCTCTAGTGTATTTGCAAATGGTCTTGGTCTTTCCTTCAGGGCACAGCAGTAAAAGCACTTCATAAGAACCTTGTGTGCAAGGGCTCACCATTATACATATTTATGTGCTATAAAAAAACTAATTTTATCATCCAGGGTAGGAAGCCTGCAGACATCTCTCACAAATAAGCTCATTTATTTTGCTCACTAAAGCTCTTGTGTAAAAGCAGAGGGCAACCACTGGCTAGAAGGGAGTGACTGTGGCATCAGTTATTTTAAATTCATGCAGGTGGGGGGACATACAATTTTCAATCAGTCACTTATGTTTAGACAAATAGAGCGTTACCCGACATCTGTCCTGAAGCCAACTCGTGTCCTTTCTTAAACAGAGATACAACACTAGAAACAAGTGGCAGGGGAGGAAAAAGAGAAAACCAGCAGCTCATCTGAATGGTCTCCAACAAATGACCTGCATCAAGTTACATCAAATAAACATGTTAAATTAAGCATTGCACAAAGGCAACCAAATCTGCAGGGCCTGTCAAACAAGACCGTAAAACGTCGGAGGGAATCAGCCCCATACAATCCAGCAGTCAAAGGCAACATCTTTAGAATCCCTGCTCAGGCTGAGAAAAGAAGAACTCTTTCACAGATACCAGCATTACCCCTTAGGAAAATGTACAATTAACTGTAGCACTGTCTCTTTTAGAGATTTGTGCTGTGCAGGAAGAAACCACTCTTAGTTAAGGGCACACCTGGGCTATCCCTGACCCCGCCATTTCTGGGGCCCTCAGCTTTAAAATGGGGGCATGATCATCTACCTCCGAGGGTTGCTGTCAGAAATTACAGTCAATGTGGGTGATAAACTCTAAAGAGTGGAAGATGTTCTATGGAGAAGATACACAGTAGCTAATCTAAATGTCTTGGAGTACATTGTTAACCCCTGAATCATATAAATCCAATGTTAAACAGACTTAGAAATAACAACTGCCTACTTGCTCACAGCCAGGGGCAAAGCAAGGTGAGGAATACCTAAGAATGCTGACTTTACTATTAACTTGCCTATAGTGGCTGAATGGTGACCTTCAAAAAATCTGCCCACATTCTAAACCTTGAAACCTGTGAGTGTTGCCTTATTTGGAAAAACACTCTTAGCAGACATAACTAATAATAATAACTAAGTTAAATGCCATCACAAGCATCCTTATAAGACAAAGGCAGAGGGGGAGCATGATCTCAATCCGCTGAGATTTTGCTTCCTGGCAATTGTCATCAGTTTGGCTTAAATAAACTCATAAAAGTTCTTTACCAAAAAAAGGAGATGGAAAGGTAGCGGGAGACAGGACACACACAGAGGAGCAAGCAATGTGACCGTGGAGGCAGAGACTGGAGTGATGTGGCCATAAGCCAAGGAAAGCCAGCAGTCACCAAAAGCAGGAGGCAAGAAATGGATTCGCCCCCAGAGCCTCTGGACGAGCAACGCCCCACCTACACCTGATGAAAATCAGTGCACCGAAAAACTTCCAGGGTCACCAAACCAAGCCAATTCTTGGACAGTCATTCTATCCTAGTATTTGGAGAACCCAAAGTGAACCGAATGTGACTCACAGCAAAATAAAGGGCTTCGGTTAAGGTATATGAGGATAAATTACATTTTCTGTACTAAATAAAAAAAAAACCTGTAAACTAGGAAAAAATTGGCTTCAAGCCTTCTGGAACCTGGGAGGCTGCTCCAAGCATTTGTCACAATACAATTCTACTCTTCATGGCACCTGACTCCAAAATGTGTACAAACTGGAAGAGGGTGAAAATGGACTCCATTTTTGTTGAAAGGCTTATTCCCTAGGCTTTTTGCGATTAAGAAGCGATGTCTACCACATCACCACAGTCTGCTTCGAACCAGCTGAGGATAAGTGATGAGCAAAGCTCCCTCTCCCGGGTTCGAGATCCATTTCTGGTAGAAGCTAGAAGGCAAAGGACGTTACTACTTTACTCAAGCACCATCAATACAAGATTCAAGGACGACAGCTCGGTAAGGTGTCGTAACCTTGTCGATTAACTTCGCGAACTTGCCCCGCGTGCTTACGCGGGCAGCACCGTATAAATCTTACCGAGTCGTTCGTACAGTGCTGCAACGTAGCGCACGGGGGCAAGTTCGCGAACTTAATTGTCAGATTTTGGGTACAACGCTAGCTCTGATGGCCATTCCAGAAAGAGTTCCAAAACTGCTTTAAAGGGTAGATGAGGCACTGGTGTTGGTGCATAGCTTCCCAAGGGGAGGACTTCGAAGGTGACCGTAGTGATATTCAGCAATAAGGTATGGAGCAGTTTTGTAGGATGAGTTCACAAAATTAACTGTCCAACCTCACAAAGATTCCCCCATGTCACCCTCACAACAGCCCTATCAAATGGGCACTAATATTCTCAACTGCAGATGAGGAAGCTGAGGCACAGAGAGGGTACGTAGCCTGCCCTAGACTGCACAGGTATAAGGACTGGGGTAGGGATTCAAATGCAGGTACCTGACTCCAGAGACCACAATGGCACTTCACTACACGATATCCTGAAGTGAAGCAATTCTACTGGATAAGTTAATCAAACGGTTTCCGATTTTAAATGCAATGGAAACCAATTATGTGAAGTGCTGTAACATAGCTATGCCTTATCAATAGTGTTCTGACTCTACAAACTGTGTTATAACTCCTACGTTGGGAGGGCATTACTGCTAACACTTAAAACAATGGATCTAACTTCTACCTGTATCTCAGTAAAGACACTACAATCCATCACCCAGGATGCTAAAAATTGAAGCAAACAGATTAGCCTGGTCCTCTTGTTATTCCAGCACCTTCTGCTCCTCTGTATGAGGGGCAGGAGGGCAGGAGAAAGTTCAGGGAGGGCCTCCCTGCAGGTGAGTCTGCACTCCCAGACACACGGCCTACTGACAATCTACTAGTGACCTGGCATGTGATCTGGCACACCATGCAGCTAAGCACAAATGGCAGCTGGTGGTAAGTAAGGCAAATAAGAGTTTCTCTGTCCATTATCAGTGAAAGGACTGGGGAGAAAAGCGGTACGGTCAGCCCACCATACCCCTGGGTTCCATATCTGGGGAGTCAACTAACAACAGATGGAAAAAAGCTTTTTTTAATGTTACACTGTTGCTGACAGGTACTATGTATTCAGGCCTGCAATGGCTGCCTCTGTATTGAACGTGTACAGACTTTTTTCTTGTCATTACTCCCTAAACAACACAGTATAACCACTACTTGCACAGCACTTACGTTGCATTAGGTATTATAAGCAATCTAGGGAGGATATCAAGCACACAGGAGGATGCGCACAGGTTAGACGCAAATACTACACCACTTTACATACGGGACTTGAGCATCCATGGATTTGGTATCCAACGCAGGTCCTGGAACTAATCGCCCCCACAGATACTGAGGGACAACTGTATATCCCTGATCTTTAGTATTTTGTTTTCCTATAACCCTCAGTTTAAAATCTCTCTGAAGTTAAATGTGAAGCGTGTGCATGTTACAGAAACAACCTGCTGCCAGCACAGGATTGCTTTCCATGGAGGAACAAAGGAGACACACTGGTGTGCTTTATCTGAGGCACCGTAGTGACCCCTCCTCCTCCTATACTTACGGCTGTTACATATACCGACTCCACCTTCCATAAACTGTTGCATTCGTTGGAATAACAAAATTTTAAAAATGCTCCAAACCAAAGCAATCTGGCTTCTGTTACATACCAATCTGATGCACTTCATCGTCATCTGATTTTTAATAAGCCAAACACTAAAAGGCAGCTACAAGCAAAATGGACACGACACACACATTTGTTGCCACCATACTCAATTTCATCTCCACGTGATGACAAATCTTTTTTATCATGAAACTAAAAACATAAAACACATTCCGCTACCACATGTACTAGTGTTGTTGTTTTTTTTTAATATTCTAGATACCAGGCACCTCCTAAACTCTAAGAACTACCAAAGTCCTTTCACACCCCATGCAATCTTTATAACCCCCATGGGAGGTGAACAGTGTTATCCCCATTTTACAAAGGAGGAAACAAACTGTCCAAGACAAGCACAGCACTCCTTCCATGGTTTCCCTCCTCGCCTGCAGCTTAGAAAGAACATATGCCAGGGTCATCTAAGGAAGAGCAGATTTCTAGAGAAATCCTGTGCAGGTTCAGAACACTAGTGTCAAGAACAAGGTGGCCCTTCTATACACGCCCAGTAAACTGCAGGCAATTCTTTCTTTTTAATTCTATTACTTACAGAGAATATGCAGTATTAGACACTTAGTCATTTCCTTCCTCTTTCTAAGAACAGAGGTAAATGGAAAATAACCTTCCCCAATATCCTTCATAAAAGGTTATCCATGAGAGTTCAAGGTGTCTTACAGAAACAGATGACTGTTAATAAAACATAAGGCAACAGCCTGATTTTGTGCTTTCTATGGTGCAATAAAAAGTAAAATTGGAGGATATTTTTAGCTCTTCCCAGACTAAAAGGATTTGACCAAAGAATCTTCTCTAAGTCTGGTCTTCCATGCATTGATTAAAACTGACCAAGGTTATAAAAGAACGTAAATCATTTCCTGACCAGAGAGCCTACAACAGAGAGCACATCCCATACAGCCTTGTCATCAGCAGTGGTCTGATCCTGATTTCCGTCACTTTCATCCCGATTCCACAAGAAAGGAGAAATATGGGAGGTGCCCAGGCCACGGAAGAGACAAAAATGGCACCATATAAAATCCTCATGTGACATTCTTGTAGATAATACGGCTTAGAACACAACTTCTATGACATTCAGTCTCTGGACACTGCTCAAACACCAGCTGTCTTGGGAGATCTCAACAGCTGACTCAATAAAGCTTCCCCAAAAGATGTCTAATGCAGCCAAATGCTAATTTAAAACAACACAGAATTTGGTGTACCCCACAAGGTTTACTTTTTAAATGTAAATCTGGTGACAGCAGAACAAAATATTATTTGCCTATGTGGGCAGTCTGATGTCCTTCAAATCTTATGTTAGGACTATCATATTTGGTTGAACTTAGGTTGAGGAAAGCCTGTTGCCCAAAAAAATAAACCCTCAGAAAGATTAACAGATTTTTCTAAAATAAACTACTTGAGATAGTGTTTATGGCAATTGCTGAATGTTTTCCTATAAGGGTAATCTTGAAAACATGACAAAATCGAGGTTTAATGTCATAAATCAAACCTGCATGTAATTAACTATGAGATCAACATTAACATCGAGAGAAGCAAGTACTTTTCCCACTTTCAAAATGAGTTAAGAATAGATGACTGTACTTGACCAAGCTATTCCAATACAGAATAATAAAAACAGTTCTTAATTTGTATTTCAAATCCCGCTGGAATTTTTTTCCTTCAAAGATGAAGACAATATTCTTCCTTTAAAGATGGGGGAAAATAGAGCAAAAAAATCAAATTAAGCCAGACCTTTCAGTGCAATATCACAGGAGGATTCCTGAATCCTCAACTACTTTTGGTAAATATCAAGGTTTCAACAACACAAAAAATCTGAATGGACATGTATCCCAATTTAAAATGAAGGTATGTGTTTACTGTCCAGTTCTTTTGAGTAACAGTCTTGCACATTACTAGCAATATTAAATTGACCTAGAAATATACAGTCTTACTTAAGCTTCTGAATCAAAGCTTATTTTAAGTGTTCTTTGTTGGTCACAGATTTACTGATAAACTAGGTGCTGCCTATAGGTAACCCAGTTTGCATCTATCCTGATTTTATAAGGAGTTGATTTCATAGAGAATAGTATCATTGTTTTAGACATGTACAAATAAGTAAACATCACTTGGAAACTACTGTTGAACAAATGAACTTACCGTGCATGGAAAAATGTAAGGGATGACCATGAGCCAAACAATATTAAGTGTCACCTGTAGGTTCCATGGTCTATGATATAAGCTGCCCTTCCAAAAATTTAACAAGATAAGCACTGTCCACAAAATATGAGTTAAGAGCTAGGGAAATCCTGTTTTTACCCATATGGAATTGGATAGATGGCAAGGACTCAATCATTAGCAGAGTTAATTTCCAATGCAGAAAAATTCAACTTAATTTCTAATATACACCACATTGTTACCCAGTCCACTTTGAAAGACATTTGGCAAGTCAAACACATTTACTTCTGAACTTCCACAGAAAAGAACAAAGGTTTAAAAATATAAGAAGCCACCATATGATAAAATTCCCTCACAGACTACACAAATGCTGAACCTGTTGCAATCCAGATGTTTGGCATTAATATCTGTCTCTGCAGCATGTCACTCAAATACAAGCATGTGATACTAGTTTTTGCACGGACATCCTAAGGAGATAGTATTCTTACCCGGGAAAGCACTGATAGGAGCGCAAAGTGCTGCAGAGAATGTAAGGAAATGATGTAACCAACCCGACACCGAAATTGTGCTTTCTCCCGGGGTGGTGATCGCAGTGGGCTGCCTTGTTCTGTCTGGCTCGCCCAGAATCTCCTAGAACCAACCCTGCTAGGAGAGCTACAGTAAAGATGAAGGGTTAGGGCTCAAGCACAGAGCCAAGCTGTGGCCGGCTTGAGGACCGCATCCATAACCGTAGTCTCAATGGTGCCGAGAAAGCACAAACTGCGCTTTGAAGTAATAATCTTGAGACTTGTTAAAAATGCTCTGAACTTGGACGTCTCCCTAAATCACACTGACTTCTTCCCAGTGAAGATACATGGGATCCATACGGATGAGGGCTCAGGATACAACGACAATCAATGCTCCACAGATTATCTTCAAAGTCATTTGTAGAACCAACATTTTCTTAGAGACAGTATTATTTAATCAGATAGTAATACAAGCATAAATAATAACCTCATGTGTAAAGTTTATTAGGAGTGAGGGTCTGTGTACACGTACACACACACAGTGTACACGTACACGTACACGTACACGTACACACACACACACACACACACACACACGGTCTCACTTATAAGAAATTTAAATGCCAAAACCACCAGTTCTTTGTCTTAGAAGACATGAACTATCTTTAGCAGTTTTTTTTCTTTCCTTCTTTCCTTTTTCAGCCAATATATTTAACAAATTGCTTCCCAAATGGTCAATTTCTATTTTCAAAAAACATCTGAGTCACTAAGATGAAAAATATTTCATCTAAAAATGCACTACACCTCCCAATTATCCCTAATTAATATCTCAGATACTGGGCTATTCCACAGTGAGAGAACGTGGGCTCTGGGAACCCACTGATAACTTACTTGTTAAAAAAAGGTTCAATGAGTTTTGATCTGGCAGACACATGAATTTTTGGAGGGCTAAGAAAAGAACCTAATAGAGAAAAGAAGCAGAGTGTTAGATACATTCAAGCAGACGAAGCCTGAAAGGTCAGGCAAAAATATATTTAAATTAACAGTATGGGTCAGCAAGGGTAAAAAGTACTCATACGGGCTAAGTAACATACCCCAGGTCCAAGTCCATGGTTCCGCCTTGTGTACCCTCCATCCCCCCACCCCAATCTCCTGCAGCTGGGACCCTCCCACTTCTAACTGGGTGCATGAGTCCCAGGGAAATGGGGGATGGTTAAGATCCACCGTAGATCACCGTTTGACAGAAACACGTATAGTGAGTACCTAGGTAGTCTGCCATGGAGATGAAACACAGGCCTGTGATATAAGCATCATAGCCTGCCTCATGGAGCTGTTCAGAAGCTGTATCGTAACTCGGAAAACCTTCGGCACTTTCTAAAGAGAAAAAAGAAAAAATTTTACCCAAGGACATCACAAATCACGGAGACCGCTACGCATACTGCCCCCATCAAATCCAAACTGCACTAGGATGTGCTGCAGAAATAATCCTAATTCAACATTTTAAAAGCTACCTATTGTTTAGTTCCCTGCACACAAGCCCTTACAATATGAGATAACAGAGTCACTGGAAATGAGGGCCTTGGTCTAGACTACAGCAATGCTTCAGTTACGTTACTGAAGACTCAGCCACAGGCCTCCCCAAGGCACACGGGAGCTCCTCATGCTGATGCATAACTCACTCTGTGACAATGACTCCTCCTCTGATTGTCACAAAAAGGAGCGTCTCTCCTTATAGACAATGTAACGTCAGGATGCAACAGGAACTTCAGGGTAGATTAACAGTATGGACTTTGGAGACCCCCGTCCAACTCTGAACCTTTGTTCACCACTTACACGCTCTGTGATCTTGAGCAGGTCAGCTCACCTCTGGGCCTCTACTTTGGTAGAAGGAAGAGAATAACCACACCTTTTGGTGTGAGGTTTTTGAGGATCGAATGAGCTAATAGAAGTAAAGTTCTTATGCAGTGCTCGATAAGAGGTAAATGCTCAGTAATGGTCATCTAGCAGTACCCCAGGTAACCCTCCCAAACAGCAAAGGACCCAATCACGACTGGCAGCTCAATTCGGTATTGTCCTCTAGCACGCTGCCAAGCTTACAGACCTGAAGGTCTGCAGCCAACTCCTCCAAACACATCAGAACTTGCTGTAGAGTGGCCCTTGGAACTTCATAGGAGACACCATTTCACAGTATGATTCTTTGGTCACACGAATTTACACACAGATGCTGAGAGAGTAAGGTCTGAGAAGACTGACCTGCTTCAGAGTCAATCCCCTATCAGATACCAGAACATTACATAAAACAATAGGACAAAAGGATAACTCATAAATAGTTACTTCCTAGAACCATTCTGGAAGTATCAAAAAGGTAACAACAGAATCAAAAGCATGAAGGGAGGTTAACAATGAAAAAGGCTGTAACTGTTTTTACACCAATACAATGCTCTTTGAGCAAACATTCTCGAACCTCCGTAAGTATTAAATATTAGACTTTAACTTAAAAAAAATATTTTAACATGACAGCCAACTAAGTAATAGCCTCTATTCTACCACCAGCTGAAACACAGATTTTCCAAAATCAATTATATCCATTATATTGTTACAGAAAAGGTCGGGTTTCTTGTCCCCACCACCACCGCTTCTCTTAATTCCGTTTTTGGTCAATTACCCAGAGAGGGAAGCAAACGACTGTACTCTTGGCTACTGTAACGCCTTCCATGTCAATTTCTGAACCCTTGGTCCTATCACAATGTCTTCAAAAGTTTGCCGGCTATGGCTAATGGGAAGCTAAGCACAGTATCAGCAACACGATGAGACAACAGGAACCAAGGAAGAAACACCTGGAAGGTTCACCACACACCTGCACAGGGGGCGTGGGCAGACAAGGCACAACACCCCGGCCCAGAGAAACATGCCTCCTGACTTCAGGTCTCCCTCCCTGCCATGCTGCTCCTAAGCCAGCCCTGAAGGAGGCGATGACTCCCCTTTTCATCTGGGAACCCAGATCTTGGGCTTTTCTGAGACAAAAAAGTGTATTTTCATTCTAGCCCTGGCAATTAATCACCAACTCTTTGTCTCTACTTAAACAATGCACCACAGAAAAGGACACATCAAGTTCTGGGAGAATTCCAAGCATTGGGAAATATAAGCCCTGAAGCTTACTTGCCACACTTCTCAATGGACAGCCTACCCAATTCCATGCATATGAGATTGATGTAAGAGTAGAAGACTGTTTTTATTCAGAAAACAGGAATTCGACACGGGGCACAAGCAAGCTAATTCAGCCAAAATCTATAAATGTGCAATACAGTATCTAGAAGAGTTTCGCCTTTCTTCTACAATTTACTTCAATACGTAACTGTCACGAGGAGTCCGGGGGCTTTCATTTTCTATTTTGTATTCTTACCAACTTTAGGAGGGTTGAAAGGTGGCTCTTTTAACCGCTTCTCCAATTCTGCAAGGGACGTGTTGTTAATAAGGTCCTGCAAACCAGGAAACAGAGAAGTATGAGCCTCATCAGCTCAGTGCGACATACGAGGGTTGTCCAAGAAGTATCCAGCCACGTAATGTGAAAAACAGAGGCATTTATGGCTTTTTTTTTTCTGGACAGCCCTTGTACATTAAAGAGGTTCACTGAATGCCAGGACAAAAAAATAATCAAAAGCCTCAATACTGCCCCCTCGTGTTCTTTAAAGAAACACAGGAGTCATCGTCTATTCAATGTGCAAGAGAAGCAGCCAGCTTATTTTCACCACATGGAAAGTTTAGCCAGATGAAAGATTATGACAAATGTGTTAAATATCTGCAAACCTTGGCCCAGGAGGCTGCACTGTTCTGATACTCATTTCACTCCACAGTACAAAGTCACTTAGCAAAGTAGCAAATGACATCTTTACTTGAACTTTCTTGATTAAAAAACATACCCAAAATATATAAAATAAGGAAAATAAAGAAGTGTGTGCATGTGCAACCTATTAAAAAAATACATTAGATATTTCAATGTTAAAAACGTACATTCATAAAATAAAGGGGAAAAAACAGTTCCATCACCCAAAGACAACCACTCTTCACATTTTGATATATTTGTTTCTGGTCTTTTTCCAGTTTCTTTTCTTTTTCTTTCTCTATTTTTTTTTTTTTTTTTATGTATTCAAAAAAAATGACATTTAAATAGACCAGAAGTCGCAAACTCTTCGGAGCAATTCAGAAAATTTCAAATACAGCTTATCACTGATAGTTCAATTTTTAAAAATACCTTAAAAGGTTGTGTGCTGGCCATCAATTTAGTATCCAAGAGTCTAAAAACAAAAGAATTTGTAATGAGGTAAACAAAATGTGTATCATCACTCAAAATGTATCTTACTCAAATGAACAGCCTACTGTCTTCAAAGCGGACAGGGGAACCAGGCACATTAACCACTGCGAGCTGAGCACTGGCCTCCCTGCCACACCAACTGGGGACTTGGTCACCTCAGCCAGGGACTCTACCAAGAGACTGTGGGAGAGTCTGTGCTCTGCCATATGCAGAACTTAAGTACTGGATTTGCTTGTCCCTGAGAGGGTATGGGCTCCATCAACGTCAAAGGAAGTCAAACACCCTGTACGTTTCTACACAGCTCCCACACTGCTGAGGGTCTAGCGTGCTGAGCTGTCACCATCTACCACCTCCAGGTTTGTCCACTGCACATTCCTAGAGGGTTGAAATCTGCATTCGGTGGTTTCTTGCTACTGCTGCTATTTTCTACTATTCTGTTTCAGAGATTTCAATACTGAGAGAGAGAGTGACACTAATATGAAAACTGTTTCTTTCTACATAAATGTGAACACTAGAAAAAACAGAAATAGCCTGGCTGAAAGAGCTCCACTGCCACACCTGTCCCTCTCAAAACAGGTCCTCAAATGCAGAAGCTTGCTCTGTAGGCTCCGCATGGCTGATGTGATCCATCAGACATGACATGTGACATATCAGAACCTGCTCTATTAACTATGAAAAACACTAACAGGTAAAGGCACTGACTTAGAATTGAGGAAAAATCTCCAGCCAAACAGTTCTTGACCGATGACAGAATACTCTCACCTGGATATATCCAACTATATCCAGCGACAAAGTCAGCTGTACCCCATATTCAACTGAATGCTCTGAGCTGGACACTTCAACTGTGACCACATACAGGAAGGACAGCGCCAAGCTAAGAAAACTTCTCCAGGGCCTCAGGCAGCAGGAGGTGAGAAAAGGTAAAAGAGCTGCTGTCTATTTTCACTTCAAACTGTGGTCTTTAATGGAATCACAAAACCAGTCAATTATAAAAGCAAACCTTCACAAACCTGAAACTTTAAACCATTTCCCACCTTAAACAAAGAGGACTGTAATCACGGGTTTTAAGAAATTACTCACTATAAACATATTTGTATTATGGATGCCGTGATGAGGATTTTAAATGAAAGACAAACCCTCAGTGCTTACCTGGGGAAAACACATGTTGTCATCTCCTTAAACTCATTTAAGTCCTAAAAAAACAAAAGAATAGCTTACTACAATTTAACACTCGCAGTACTAAAAATATACATAAACATTTCTAGTTCCACAGTTCTCTTCTCAGACTAACTGTGATACCTCACCCAGGCCCATTTCTAGTTAATAATAACTTTAAAAATCTTCATAATTTCCTCACTGATTGGGAATCATATGACCTGATATAAAACCTTTAGCATAACCAAACAGACAAATTTAAGTATTTTATGGCTGAACTAGGAGGGGGTAAAAAGGTTTCTATTGTATGTAGAAATTTCAGTAATAGCTCTATTATACAAATTCATCATTATAGTAGGACTGTTACTTAAATAAAATGGTTTATAAAGGAAATGGACATACTGTAAGCTAGTTATACTTTTACTGGGAACACCCTTGAAATGTTAGTTAAAATGGCCACTAAAACACACGCTCTCTAATACACACAATTCAACTACTTAGAAAATTGCTAAAGTGGCACCAAAAGCAAGACAAAATTGCCTAAATGAGACAACTCATTTCCCAAGTTTATTCTGAACAGGAAGTCTAATTCTGAATTAACTCTTGCACATACATAATTGCCACACTACAATGACAGTCATACTCCCGACCCTCTGTAACTACACTTCTCTCCAGTGTTATTCATGCTTCACGGGAAACTGCCAAATCCAATTAGCTTTTCAAGCCTGTAGATACAGACTGTAGCAAGCTAGCTGGCTTTTCAATTAGCTTTTCAATGCCTGTCATTAAATTAATGGACAATACATGAACAAGTGGTTTTGATGCTACTCCTAACTCAAACAAAAATGCAATACCGGTTTGTAACCTCTCAATATCATTACTAAACTTCACAAGCCAGAAAAAAATAGAATTATGGCTACTTGCAGGTCAGCGATAGCAGAGTTCTAGACCAGCACCTTCAAAAAGGTCATGTGGAAGTACCATTAAGATTCTTAAGAAGAGACTCTCCCCAAAAAGGCTGCTCCAAAATATGGATTCTTTAGTAAATGTTTAAATGCAAACCTTGGTGCCAGATGGCAAAACACAAAGAAGTATTAATAACTTACTCAGGTTACATTAATAATAAAGGTGAACTTATACATCAAGTTGACAATGCACTGTAGAATTGTATGCCTGAAACCTATGTAACCCTTGCTAACAGATGTCACCCCAATAAAAAATAAAAAAATAAAAAAAATAATAAAGCAAGGAATGAAATCACTTATCCTAACCCACCTCCTACTCTGCAACAAGTAACGTGCTCTTTTCACTAGAATTTCATTCAAAACTAATTTTGTTCAAGGTAACATTCATTAAGTGCTTATGTACAAAGCGCTATGCTAGGCATTTAGACACAGACAGTAACAAGGTTACATCCTTTGTCCAAGAAACTAATCACCTAGGAGGAAAGAGGGGGGTTGATCTGGAATGATAAAATGTATGCACCATACCAGGTACACAGTCCTATGGGAGATCAGAGAAAGGAAAGATCACCTCTGGGCAAGGCAGCAGGCAGAGAAAACTTCCTGGAACAGGTATAAGCTGGACCGTGGCAAGACAGGTAAAGGTGTACACAGCAAGCAATGAGAAAAGCCAGAGAATATGTGAGTTGGAGGCAATTATATACCAAGACCACAGACATGCAAAAACACAAAGCACTTTCAGGGAACAAATGAGCCAGTCCGGCTGGGAATAAAGAGAGGAAGGAGTGGCTAGACTACACTAGAAGGTTGGGACAGACCATAGAAAACTTGAGATGCTGGACTAAAAAGAATCCCCTGTATAGAGAAACAAAGAATGTGGGATTAGGTCAGAATTTTGAGCAGGGTCAGTGATGTGAACAGAGCCATATATCAGAAGATTACAAAACTGGCACAGTGGAAAGATACTCATTTGTTAAATCAATATTTAATGCCTATGTGCCAAGCTCTATTTGGTGTCCAAAACACAGTACTAAATACACTTTCCTATTTCCTTACTGATAACTTTATTGCTGCAAAGGTCAAACAGTAATGAGAGAAGTGGCTATTTTGGTCTGTTTAGCCAATAAAAAGTAGTTGATCAGAAATAAACATTAGCTCTTTAGCCTTACAACAATGCAAATTCACACCCATCATGTTTGTCTTGAGACTCACAAGTACGAAGCCTTTTGAGTGCCAGAAGGTGATACAGTTGTCATGACAAGCAGTGATAACCTTAAGTTTGCAGAAACAGGATAAGGGGAGCAATAGAGCCACTGTTTCCAAGGCTGGGCCGTGTGGACTTCTCCAAAGAAAAAGTCTTCAAGATGCTGATGGAACAATGGCCCCTAAGAAATGGGAATTAACCGAGATTCTGCAGATACATAAGGTCGGACAATTAATTTCGTGAACTCATCCTAGAAAAAGTGCTGCCGTAGCTCATTGCTGAGTATCACTATGGTCACCTTCGAAGTGCTCCCCTTGGGAAGCTATGTACGCACTGACGCCAGGACCTCGTCCACCCTTCAAAGCAGTTTTGGAACTCTTTCTGGAATGGCCATCAGAGCTGTCATCATACCCAACATCTGACAATTAAGTTGGAGAATTTGCCATCGTGTGTCACCTTGCCCAGGCTATGGCACCTTATTCAGTTGTGTGCACAGTGCTGCCAACGTAAGCACATGGTGGCAACTCATGAACTTAATTGTCAGATTTTGGGTAGCTCTGCTGGCCATTCCAGAAAGAGTTCCAAAATTGCTTTTAAGAGAGGACTAGGCACTGGCGTTGGTGCATAGCATCCCAAGGGGAGTACCCTGAAGGTGACTGTAGTGATATTCAGCAATGAGGTATGCAGCACTTTTTCTAGGACGAGTTCACGGAATTAATTGTCTGACCTCATATTAAGTGAGCCTGAATTCCAAAGTACATATCTTCCAGTCCAGAAGTATCAAAGGATTAATCTGGTGGCAATTTAAAGCAGCGCTTGACGTGTTAGCAAAGTGTGGACTGCAGGCCAAACCTGGCCTACTACCTATCTTTTAAATAAAGTTTTATTGGAACAACACCACACTCATGTGTTTATGCATTCTCTGGCAGTTTTCAGACTACAAGAGCAGCGTTGAGAGTTATGACAGAGGCAGTACAGCCTGGAAAGCCCAAAGTATTTACTTTACTATGTGGTCCTTTATTGAAAAGGTTTGCCAACCTATGGTTTAAAGGATGGGCTGAAGGTTTAAGTGAGACATGGAATCCTGCCTGGAGTTTGCTAAACTGCAGATGAAAATAAGGAGACTTGCAAATGAAATGAAAAGTCTCCAGATGTGAGAGACAGCATGGAGATCAAACTGTCAGGATTTTGTAACTGAGCAGACCTAGGGGACAGAGGAAGAGTCAAAACCCATGTTAAGGACAGTATCGGTGGCAACGCAGAGATGATGTATTGTAGAATTGTGTACCTGAAATCCATATAATTTTACTAACCAATGTCACCCCAATAAATTTAATAAAAAAAAATAGTATTGATGACTGGGTATCATTTATAGCAAAGGCATCGGAGAAAGAACTGGCTTGGAGACAGTAAGGAGGAAAGAAAAGCAGTAAGTTACACCTGGTGTAACTTACACTACCTCCTCTGGGGAGACACATGGAGTCCACCATGAACCATGTACCTGGACCTGAAACGCTATCACAGAGGGAGAGGGCGATCTTGGTGTCTTCACAGCTGAAGTTATCCAAGTAGGTGAGTTACTATAGAACAGAAAATGCGGAGTGGAAATAAAGGAGAGGGGAGGACAAGTGAGAGGAGGGCACGTGCACAGGTAGGGGAGGAGGAAGAGAAAGAGAGAAGCTGTTTTCCTGAGGAACCAAAGGAACTCATGTGCTGATGCACTGAGACAATCTGGCTCCCAGAATGAAAACACACTGAGGTCAACAGAGACTCTAAGGGAAGCAGCTTTAGCAAGAAGTAATCAAGAACACTGCAGGACCTGATCCGGTTCGGCTGACCTAAAGCACCACTCACCTTCTATGTCCCAGATTAGCGTACCAGACCAGACGGCCATGCCTGTGGCAAAGGAAGCCCTGCCCAGCACTAACTGAGCAGACCACCAGCAGTAAGATGAAGTACATGGCTCGCCTTGGTCTGGCAATGGCAGATGACTGAAGAGCCCTTCAAATGGCCTGCATGTACATCTCTTCAAATACATATATCCAAGCCCATGACATTCTCTCTCCAGGAGACCGTCTCTTGGAGAACATGCTGCACACAAGGGAACAACACCCAAGCACCTTCTCAGTAATCAAGAATCCTGATTTTTCCACCGAGGCTGACAAGTCACTTACCGCAGGCAGAGGGCAGTAGAACTGATGAACTGTGTGCATGACGTCCAAGAGCATGTTGTGCCCAATAACAAGCTTTCCCTAGAGAAAGGCAAGGTTAGGAAAAAGACTTCCCAGTACAAACCATATGGGGGCTTGGAAGTGAAATGGAAGATTTGGATTCTATGAGGATTGTGCACTAAACTTACTTTTCCATATTAAAAAAAAATTATAAATATACGCAAATAAGTAAATTAGAGCTGGCTTCGTTTCTCTTAAATCCAGAATGCAAAATAAAAGCTCCAAACGCTTTTGATTTCATGGATCTTTTTCAATCTTGCCATCCACAAGAATCAAAAGTAGTAAAATTTTGATGGAAGAGCTGAAGTTAAAAAGGTAAAATCTGAAAACATTAAGTCTCTTGAACTATCAAATAATTTGTGAACAAACTCCAAATATCTATTTTAGGAATGCATTCCCTAAAGAAATTCATTTATTTTTAAAAGACATTCATAACAGTGCTAAGAGATAAAAATAACTAATTTCTAATTACATTAAACAGAATTAATTTTCATTTCCTTCATCATCTATGTCATGGGGCATGTCCCTCAATACCATTTCCAATAAAATCATTGCTTTTCAACCAACTGAAGTACAATATGTGTGCAATAAATTTACTCCATTTTGATAGAAATTTATTCAAATGAAACACTAACTGAGATTTAGCTAGCCAGGTGACACCATTTTTAACAAAAAGCATCAGATCACTACAGTAGAGCTTTTTACTATGTCCCTGAGGACCTTCAAAGTAATACTCCTTGACTCATAGGGCTAAACAGAATTCTTTGAAATTAATTCTACACAAAATCTCCCAAATCCAACACACAAACTGATGAAGCTCCAATGGCCAAAGGTGGTACAAGCTGAGCCACAAAATAAACAATAAAAATACTAGATTATAATCCACAGGGTAAAATAAATTTCCCTGAGTCCATACTCATAGACATACATTTTTTAAATGATTAAATAAACAAGGGATGGGGGACAGCTCTTCCTTATAAAAGAATTCCAAGTACAAATGCAGGAAAAGAGGGAAATACCAACTTGCCATTGCACCACCACAGTAATAACAGCCACAGGCAAGATCCTTCACTGATAAATGCTGTATCAGCAGGCAAAAGTTGAGGGAAAACAAAAGGATTTTCATAGTATCAAAGTATCTCCCCCAAGATATTTATTAACCAGAAGGGGAGAAACAGTAACTCTACAATGCACAAATCCAACAGACACCATCCTAACCAAGCGATCAAAGGCAGCAGCATTAACCATCATTTCCGGGGTCTATCTAGCATAAACTATATATCCTCAGTCCAAACATGAGGAAAAAATCAGACAAATACAAACTGAGGAACACGGGACAAATTGAAATCAATACTCTTTAACAATACCAAGGTTATAAAAGTCAAAGAAAGACTGTTACAGACTGCAGAAGACAAAGGAGAAATAACAGGTAAACGCAATGTGGGATCCCAGATAGAATCGTGAACAGAAAAAGAACTTGATGTAAAAACTGGTGAAATTCAAATAAGGTCTACAGTTTAAGTCAGAATATTGTATCAATGTTAATTTCCTGGTTCTAGTAATTATATGGTTATATAGGATGTTGACATTAAGGGTAGCTCAGTGAGTGATGTATGAAAACTCTGTACTATTTTTGCACCTTTTCTGTGAGTGTAAAATTAGCACAAAATAAAAAGGTTTTAAAACTAGAGAAAACATAGATTCACTACTAAGAGTGGTGGGAAAAGAATTTGGTGGAATATAAATATTTAAGAGTATTTACTGTTCACTAGTTGTATAGAGTTTATGTTAGTATTGTTTAAGGTGTGTGACTTTTAAATTTTAAATGTCTGGCTCACTAATAAATGGGGTTTGTTTTTGTTAGTGTGTTTTGTGATGCCAACTATAAAAGGTCAGCAACATAATATGAATTATTCTGTGGAAGAAAGACAGCACAGAGGAAAAACAGCCACCGCAGGCTAAGGCATTGGAATTTGTACAAGGAGAACCGATATCCCAGCCTTGAGAAAGCTAACTGAACTACTGTGATGGCTACGAGAGAGCTTAAAGCCGAAGGATGCCCCACGTCTGCATTTCAGGGCCAGCCTCGGTCAAACCAACCGCTTATCTGACTCTGCTGGCTCGGTGAGTGTAACGTAAGCAAATGTGACCAGAACCTCTGCTTTTCTGGGTACCTGCAATCCCAGCCACTCCCGAAGAGACTCACACTTTTGTTTCTCTCCAGCCTGATCCAACCCACTATATTCCGTTCCGATTTCCTCACTTCAGAGAAAGAGCTCCGGCGAGCCAGCCCTCTTCTTTCACATGGCTCTGTAGCTTGTTTATCCCCAGTCAAGGACAGTGGTGTGCCTCCCCTGCAGTGCCTCGGCTGGTGGTAACAAGCCTGCACCTGGTGGTGACACGGCCACACAACTCTTCGAGGGTCTCTATGGCCTTAAATCTCCCCTGATGGTAAGCTCAGCATGTAAAGGACAAGACAAGTCCTTCTGCAGAGGGACACTTCTTTCTCCCATGGCCAACTACTTGAGGAAAAGAACAGCAATTTGGCATCCTAGCAAGCAGTCTGACTTGGATGTGTAATTCGCAAAACCATGGGCAGTGGGACCTACCTAGTTTACCTATGCAAGATGATGAGGCTGCTCCTTACAAAACAAGAAAAAATGTCTACAATATCTATCACAGAACCCTCTAGCGTATTCGTACAAGTGAGCAACACATTTTTAAAACCTGTCAAATATTATTAAGTCTATCAGATATAAAATTCAATTACAGTTAGGGAGAAGAGCTCAAGCCAATTATTTTTGTCCTCTTTATTCTTCTAATTAATGAACAAAATGCCTTCAAACATCCAATTGTTTCTCCCCATATTCCTCACTTTCTTATTCTGCTTCTTACTGGGTTTGAGAATAATAAATATTATTCTGAAGTTTCATGAAGCCATGTAAGAACATCCTAGTGTAACCCTCCTATGCATTCTACAAGAGCTCTCTGAAAAATGGTTTGGACACAGTTCAGCAATTATGTCACATCAAGACTGTAACAACAGTCTGTGAAATTCTAGCCTCTTCCTCCCTATCAGGAGAATATTGTATATGTGACAAAATGATTAAGTGCAATGATCAGCTAGGGATTAAATATTATATTCAGAAATCTAGTTAAAAAGAAAAAGTCTGGTTCACTTACCGAATTAGCAATGGCATGAATGACTCTAGAAAATCCCACGGCATCATTCAGTTCTTCCTAATTTAAAGAATCAAACAAACTATTCACATACAGAGGTGAATGGGTTAAAACCTAGCCACAAAAAAAGAGCACTGAAATTTTATATCGAGTTAGCTTCAGTTTCATGTGCTTTACATCTATCACCCTAAACTGCATGTGAAATGACTTATGTTATTCCTTTCTTCTGTTTTGGAAAGTGGAAGGATTCATTAGTTACTAAAATAATGACGCCTAGGGTTTATCCATCGCTTCACATCATTTATTGAAATTTCCAAGTCTATCTAGCCGTCCTGAAAACACAACTTTTAAAAGCTGCCACCTGCTGGCCAAATTCAATACTGCATTGAGAAACCCATCCAGCGTTTCATCAAATCAAGCATTCTCCTAATTCCTGCTTTCTGTCCTTGTCAATGTATTTTTGTGAAACTTCATAGCACAGTGCCCTGAGAACTCATCGCCACTCATTCCTTGTCCCCTATTTTCTTCCCAACAGTGTTTCAAAAGGCTCAATTTCTCTCTCTTGAAACCCCTTTCTTCACTCTAAGCTCCACACCAGTACAGACCCATCTCCTTGTCTCCTCAGATAAACTACTTAAAAGACTTCTCCCCACTCACTAGCTCCAGTTTAACTCCCAGGTATTTGCAGCCCTCTGCCCTCTGGCATCACCCTCAGTGACACTGGTCAGCTCTTTAAACGACCCCCAAGTCTAACAAGTGTTGGTGAGGATATAGAGAAACTGGAACACTTGTGACCCATTGGTAGGAACATCAAGTGGTACAGACTTGAAAACACTATGGTGTTTCCACAAAAAATTAAACAGAATCTTTGTACAATCCAACAATTTCACCTCTGGGTCTATACCCAAAAGAAATGAAAGAGGGGACTCAAAGAGATTCCTGGACACGCATGCTTGGAGCAGCATTACTCACAGTAGCCCAAAGGTGGGAGCAATGCAAGTGTCCATCCACAGATGAAGGGATACAGAAAATGTGGGACTTTTACACACATGGATATTATTTCACCTTAAAACAAAAGGAAATTCTGACACACACAACAATATGGATGAACCTAGAGGGCATCATGCTAACAAGACAGTGACAAGAAGACAAAGACCATTGGATTCCACTTGTATGAGGTACTTTGAGTATTAAATGCACAGAGAAAGCAGCAGGGCAGTAACCAGAGGGCGGGGCTGGGGATGGGGAGTTGTCATTTAAGGAGTACAGCTTGTCAGTGATGCAGGATGTTTCAATCTATCATATTATCCTAATGTGTCGAATCATGTGTTCAAAACTTTTAGGAAGACTAGCGACTGTCCTTGAAAGCAGACACAGCTGTATTAGTTAAAAGGCAATGAAGGTCAATGACAAAATCCAAATGATATCAAGACTATCTCCTGCAAGACTATTTCATATAAGGGAAGAGTAGTCAACCACAATGTCAGACTCACTTTGTTGGCTATGTCTATGTATTTATCCTTAAGTTTCCCTAGTTCTGTTCTAGGTTTTTCTATCAATTCAATTCTTCTATGGTAGAAAACTATTCATTAAATTGACTTCAACATATGGTCTACAAATACACAGAAAGGTGCTAGGTTGACATTTCTCACCCAAAGAAAATGAACATAACTCAGTTACCTGTTCTTTAGCGTGCTTCTGCTGCTCTCTTCTTTTACGTTCTTCTTCATCTACTTTGCTGATAACTATGTATCGCTCTTTCTAAAAAACATAAACCCGACACATAATTTTCTGGAAGCAACCTGACCCTGCAAAATTCAGAATTCTACCATAATCTATTAGAAGTTATCGTTTTTATCACTGCACAGTCTCTCATGGGCTAAACACACTGAAAATATTTTGAAATGCCACCAGAAGTTGAGTGGCTGCTTTACAAACCAATTCTGCCTCTCTGTTTCCATGACATTTTCCCATGGTTTATTAATTTAACCCAACGGATATTAAAGTACCAATAGACTGTGAGAATAAGATACTCTCTACAATGAACACTAAGAAATTACACTGCATTTGAACATGAGTTTCTAAATAGTTGGTTTTAAAAGAAAAAAATTAGCATAAGAAAAAAAATCCTGAATTTTCTGGTAAGTTGTCAGGTAAGTAGCACCATCTTTCTCGTGTAATAAATGCACTTTGCATCATTAAACACACCACCAAACCTCCTATGTCAAAGTTTGAGATTTATCTTCCAGCAAGATTGCGTTTTCATTTACTTAATCTCTTACTTAATTTAATATCGAATTTAAGAGCAACAACTAAATTCTAAAATCTTAAAATTTTGCAAAGGGAAGCTACCATCAGTCCATTACTACATATCACAGTTCTGTCAGTGTACCTTGGGAATATGTGACGATGGCTATCTGTAGGCTTATGCCCCCAGATTCTAAAATTTAACTTTACTTGCCCACATAAGAGGAAGCCATTTTTTTCTTGCAAACCATCACAACTTTCTACCATAATAAGAATATATACTAACATTTTCATGCTTTCAAGTTTACAAAGCCTGTTCATTTCCGTTTACCCACTGGATGACCATAAAAAAGCTGTGACATAGGTGTGCGTCATCATTATCACGGTCACCCTCAATTTATAAATGAGAAATACGAGGCTCAGAGAGGTTAAACGACCTGCCCAAAGTCACCCAGCTGATGAACAGCAGGACCAAGGAGTAAATTCTGACTTCTGACACAGCAATATATCACTGTATGTGTTTGTTAGCCCTGGGTGTTTCTTGAATTTACCTTTTCAGTTTCTAAAGTCTCAACATGGATGCCTTTGGGATACCTAAAGAAAGGAAAAAACCATGGCATCAGGAGACAATGACAGCTAAAACAAGTATTTTAAAAGCAACCATATAGCTACAATTTAATTAGTTTTATTAAACATGATATATTACTATAATACAATAAAGATTTTATAGTAAACCTATTCCATAATGTTTCAGCTGCTACATGTTTTCCTACCTTTGTCCTTAAACACACAGAAATGTATCTGATGTCAAATTTACTTCTTTAGGATGTAGGCATTTTCTGAAATGTCTCACAATCACATAATAGAGTCATCTCATTACCACACAGTCAAATCTTGCTTCCAAATATGACACAATAAATTGCTTCCTTCCTAAGTGAGACTTCAAAGGTCTTTTTAGATTGCATGGGCACACACAGGGCAGTCTGGAGAGGAGTTACTGTTGCAGTGTGGCGTGGTAGTCTACGCCAGCCGCAGAGAGGGATCTGGATCCCACCTGGAGTAAACCATAAGGGTAACATGACAGGAAAGGAGCCTGGTCTAATGACAATGGCCCTTTCACTGTTATGTTCAGTGAATCCCCAGGATATGTGTCACTGGCAGATTCTAATGAAAGAACAAGAACCTCAAACAAAGTCCAATGCAAACACTGATCTCACACGGATGTTCAATTTTAGGGTTGGAGATCCACTTGAAAATAGAATGAACCCCATGGAAACATCCCCAGAAAACCATACACACAAAATTTTGGATATTATTTCAGAGGATATTCATAGACCTCCTGCAGCCCATCCACGGTCTAACCCTGCTTTAGAAAATATTCAGCTGAGTATTTCGTAGGTCCTAAAACCAAATCTTTTATCGTATACTTTCAAAGAACAAAAACATTACACAACTAGAACTTAATAGACAAAGCCAAAGTGATAATGAAAAGATTTTAAAAGGCTTTAAATTATCTACTAAAAGGCAATAACAAAAAATATATATACAGGGGCTGCCTAGAAAAAAATCCAGCCATAAATGCCTCAATTTTTCATATTATACAACAGGATACTTTCCAGACAGTCCTTGTATATTAAACAGATATTCAACATAAAAAAACAGAGGGAGGGGATTCCCTGGTGGTGTAGTGGTTAGGCCCTGGTGGTTGACAGTGGTTAGCACTCTCAACACCGCAGCCTGGGTTTGATTCCCAGCCAGGGAACTCCCCCTGCCCCCCCCCCCCCAAAAAAAAACAACACAAGAAAACAGAGCGAAATAACAAAACAGAGCACAGCACAAGAATGCATACCAAGTACTAAAGAATTTTTAAAATAAAATGAGAGCTAAGTGATTATATTTAGTTTTTAAACCCTGGATCGTTCAGAGTTCACACATATAAATACTTACTTCCAGCTCAAGGTCTGATAAATTAGTTTTCTTTGGAACCTATAAAAACAAAAGAAAAAGTATTGATTTTGGCTTATTAAAAGAGAATCTTAATTGCCCACACACTGATTTGGAAAGACATTTAATTTTTAAAAGAGACTTCATCAGAAGGAACAGGTAATATGCAAGCACAAACAGGCAGGATGTTTGAGGTGAGGATTCCTCACCACTTGTCTTCATCAAAATGTTCTTTAGTATTGTTACACTGCCCTTACAGAAGAGGCAGAAGTGGCTATATGCAAAGAAAAAAGAGTTTAAGGTAGACAGAGGTACCAAAACACTTTGGTGAAGCTAGTCACAAAGTAAAAGGAAAGCAGAATGTTTATTACTAACTCTTTGAAACAACTGATGTTTTTTACCACAGAGAAAAATTAAAAGGATAGAAGTAGGCTGACAGTGTAGTCTTCTCTTGGAAGTCTTTATGTATTAGCTCTCCTCCAGGCTAAAAAGTTGTGCCCCTCTTGAGCACTGACTTTAAGCCAAAGTTGCACAACAGTTTTCTGCACTCCAGGACAGGACAAAACATTCATTCAGTGTCTTAACAGACTGTCATCCTCACTGTGTTAATGCTAAAATTAGTCCTTAAATCTTGGGAACATACCTGTAATAAAAGGACTATTTATGGAGATATTTTTAAAAGACAGAATGCAGCACACGCCAGAAGTCACCTACCTTTCCCCAAAAAGAACATGTGAAAAGATTTAGGGCAACTAACCCAGTACAAGGCTCTAAGTCCAAGTTCTTATTTTCTTCACTTTGTAATAAATCTTCTATTTTCTCTCTGAGGAATTAGAATAAAAACATGATCATCAATAGCTTCACATAACAGAGTCATCAATCAACAGAATGATCATACTCCAAAGCTGTCTAAATATAAGAACAAATGAAAATGTAATTTTAGCAAATCATCTTATAACTTTTTATTTTAATAAGGTTTAAATAAAATTTATTTTGGCACATTGTTTTTATCATCGTTATTAACAAATTAGTGACAAATTCTCAAGGATTCATCAACACAAGTGATTCAAATTTTTACTTTTCTAGTAAAGCAATTAGACAGATAAGTAAACCAAGTAAGACCAGATACTCCTCCAACAGCACATTCACTGTGACAGAAAAATACATGCACACAGTGCAAATATCTGGACAGGACTGTTTCATCCTTCTGCCCACAGAGAAACTGGACAGTGGCTGGCAGGCCCTTGGTCGATCCAGAAGTCTGCCCAGTGATTTGTGGCAAGTCTAAGTACAGTACACAGACTCCTATCTACAGTGTGCCATTGTCACACAATTAAATCCTGCCCCTCACAACATCACACCTCTGTTATGTACCGTGTACATGCAATACAGTTTTGACATATAGACGTCAGTGCTGCCCCAATATGCATTTCACAATGGACACTTGTTTTCAGCTTAGATACTTACACCACTTGGTCAATAAACTTCTTCTGATCCTCAGGAATCGTCACAGGACATTTTGACGTGTTAGGAGACACGTAAGACAGAGCTCCCGCACCGTTGGACTGCAATCGTTTTTCATCATATTGCTCTCTTAATTGTCTTTCTTCTTCCTGATTTAAATATGGAATTCCTAAACAAGGGAGGGGGAGTCAAGTACACGGTGCTGGAAAGAGAACTGGTGAAGACATAATACAACACACAGACGATGCACTGTAGAATTGTACACCTGGAACCTATGTAATTTTTGCTAACCAATGTCACCCCAATAAGTTTAACAACAAAAAAAGTATTCAGGAAAAATTGACCGTATTTTAATATATCCCCAAAAACATCAACAGAGAAAGCAAATGATTGTGAAATGTATGTCTATTCAAGCACTCTGTGCATTCATGCATTATTCATCTTGTAACATTTTTATTTTGTTTTGTTTTGCTGTTGTTTTCTCTTTTCCTAAAATATTTTTTCAACAAATGTGTACTGGGTGCTTATGCAGTGCCAGGAACTGCAGCAGGCACTGGGGAATCTAGCAGTGAACGAAGGAGGTGCACGCTGCTCTGAGGTGAAGGGAAGGACTGCGGCCGGGATGATCAGAGAAGTCCTCTGCAGGGAAGGCCCAAAGGTACAAAGGAGCCGGAGACAGGCCCGGGAGTAAGTATACGTGCCCTGAGGATGGACTTTGGAATGCCCCAAAAACAGCAAGAAAGCTGGTGTGATGAGCAGAAGAACGACGTGATGCCGGGCTGGAGAGAAGCAACAGGAAGGTCACACAGGCCCTTCCGGGCCACAGTGAGAACTTATTTTATTCTCGGAGTAATGGGATGCGATTGGGAGAGCTTAAGCAAGATCATTACATTACCTGCTTCATGCTGTAAAAAGACCATTTTGACTCCTGTGGGAGTTGAAATAGGGAGATTAGCTAGAAGCATCTCCATTGTAATTGTCCAGGCAAGAGATCACCACTTAGACTAGAGGTCAGTAAACCTTTTCTTAAATTGACAAATATAAGTATTTTAGGCTTGTGGGTCACATGGGAGTCTCCACTGCAACTACTGAGGTCTGCTCTTATAACTTGAAGAGTGATCACAGTGAGTAAATGAATGAGCAAGACTGTGTCCCAATAAAACTTTATTTATAAAATGAGCTGAAGGCCATAGCTTGTAACCTGGCCTACACTACAGAGATGGAAAGAATGACTTTAGAAATAGGAGAGACAGAACTTGCTGATGTACTAGAGGTGAGGGATAAAGGGACAGACAGAATAAAAAATGATGCTATGAGGTTTAAGCACTTGGGAAGATGACAGGGCCACTTACGGAGCTGGGAAAACTAGGCAAAGAACAGGTTTGGGGGGGCGGTCCAAGGGTGAAAATGAAAAGCTACCCCCTGGATATAGGAAACTATCGAAGGGTATATATAAATTTAAAACTTACAGACATAAGTCTGTAGTGCAGGAGAATGGTGTTGAGATAGAAATTTAGGTATAATCAGGATGTGGGTGGTCTAGGAGTTCCCTGGTGGTACAGTGGCTAGGCTCCAGCACTGTCAACACTGCGGCCTGGGTTCGATTCCCAGCCATGGAACTACCCACATTAAAAAAATTAATAAATATAATAATAATAATAATAATAATAATAATAATAATAAGGGACGTCTGGTCAGCCTAAAAAAAAAAAGATATGGGTGGTCTTAAAAGCCACGGGACATTAAAAACTTTGTAGAAAGAATGACAGACTTAGAAAATCACCATTTACAAACAGATACTGCTAACACTGCTAGGGGTTGTTGCCTACATTCAAAATCAGAGAAACTGGCAAACTTAGTTCAAGGTTAGGGAAAATACAAACGTGCATTTCTTCCCCTCCAAGGAAGTTCACAAACTTCTGAATTCCACCTAAGCAGGAAGGAAAGGCGGCCCGTGGACCAGTTAAGAAGCTCTGTACTTAGAGCATGTTGACAGAGGCGGACGAGAACGACCCCATAGAGATGGAGAAGCATGCCGGAGAGAGAAGGGCGATCTGGAGGCACCAGTGCTTGCCCGGGAGACACAGGCTAACCATCAAAAGGCACAGGGATTCTTCTTCACTGTCAAGGACAGAAGTGAAAAGGCTGGGTCCAGATAGTGGCCTGGTGGCACAAACACGAAGCCCCTCTTCTCTGATGGCTTCTGTTTTCACTGAGAGGCAATGGCTGTCCAGTGGGGTGGGAGATGTGGAGAAAGAGGTGGTAAAAAAAATAAGAATAAGACATCCTAGAGAGCTGGAATTCCTAAGCCCGAAAAGTAGCATTTCTGAGCACCAGGTGTCATGTTTCCCAGCAACACTCAGGAGCAGAAAAGGTAGGTGGTCAGATCCAGCCAGGGCTGGGACTTACTAGAGCAAGAGCAATGGAGGGAGAGAGGAGAAAGGGGAGGAAGGACAGGACAGACACCGTGCACATGGAGGGAAGTCACGACAAGAGACTGAGGTCCACAGAGTGCTGAGATGAGGTCCTGGGCTAATTGAACGAGAAGGACTGGAAGCAACGCTCTCAATGGGAAATACTGGAGATGGGGGCAGTTACTAGTGAGAAGACCCATGATGTGACCAAGGGAGCAGATGGCTAAGTGGAGGGAGGAGCAAGAAAGAGACAAGACAGAGCATCTGCTGGTCACCTTTGCAGATGATGAAGTCACCCAGAATGAGAGAGGCAGGAGTGGAAAGAGAACGAGCTCAAGACAAGGCTGTCAGTGAATGCCATGCCCATGAAGTCAGCAGAAAGAGGGGTGGCACAGCCCTGAGAGGAACCAGGGCTCCAGAGAAGAGGGCACACAAGTGGTGTACAAGTAGCCTGGGGAAACACCTACAGCTGCCTGGCTGGGGATCCAAAGAGAGAGGGAGGTTAAACGCCCCGTGTTTGAGAGGGCTGCAGGGAGTGTGGCAACCGCGAGTCTCCTGGCTCCATTTCAGATAAGAAGTCACAGGCACTTCCGACAACACCAGGAGAAAAGGGTCTGGCATTGATGGAGCCTGCGTGGGAAGACACGGGAAGGAGATAAGCCAAGGTCTACGTGAGATTTAGAGTAACAAGAGCAGGAAGATGAGAGTCCTGGGAGGGCTAATTCATCTGTGACTAAGATAATCCAAAGTCTGACTATAAAACAATGAGAATGAGGCACTCTCCAATTTGGCCATTTCTCCCCTTTTATGAAAAGTAAACTATTGGGCTGGAAACTATACTACACCCGTATGAGTCTGGTTTGAGCAATCCCTTCAAAAGATTTTTGTACCACCCCAACAGAGTATTCTAACGACATTTGGAACCTGTACCTTATAATGGCTTGCAGTCAAGTATGAGCCAAAGGAAGGAAATTATTTTAGAGTATACCCAAACTGTATTACCCACTTGGTTCATCTGTTAAGAGGAATTTTGGCTCCAAAATGTTTTAGTATCTCCAAAAATCAAAATCATCAATAGAAATCATGATGCAGCACCACTGAAGCACTTAAAAAACAGTGCGGCACGGATTCTCTAAGGAGATCAGGCTGAGGGGAAAAGAATTTATTGGAAGTCCATGTTTTGGTGCATTTGTTGAGGAAAATCTCCTTCCTTATCTCACCCAATAATTCTACATTCACCATGGAGAAGAATACAATTTAGGAAACGAACTAAAGTAAAAGTAGTTATTGACCCTGATAGCAGCAGGTGCTCAATACCGCTGGGAACACCAGAGGCTTGCCCAAAGACTTTTCAGGAGATAAATGGATAGAGGAAGGATCCAGTCTTTTGCTGTGCTCTAATGTCCAACAGGCACTCGTGACTATGTTATGGTCGCCTCCCTGATACACAGGAGGATCATGCTCTGCACAGTCCCTCTCCTCAGGGTGCTCAGCAGCTATCAGGCCAGAAAGACATCTGGTGAGCAACCTACACAGGCTTTTCTCCCGGGAGAAATGGAGAAAGCATCTCTGATTATAAAACAAGCGCCAAAGGGAAAAGGGAGTTCTTCATTACAGGATTACTGGACTACGACTACTTTTTAAAGTACTATACCATACCACTTGTCTCCCATAAAGAAAACAGGGAAGCATTCCCCGATGGGTGGTCTGTTAGGCAAGTAATTCACATAGAAGAAACTATGGGTAACTAGGTTATCCTATGTTATAACTATGTATAAGTAGTTGATTCACACAGAATAAACTACACGTAAAACGCCACTCAATAAAATCAGGAGTTTGAGAGGCCTCATTAGAGCTAAACAAAGTAGCACTGACTCCCCATTCAGTTCAGGGCTAAGTGGGCTTCTTTTTTTAAAAACTCTAAGGCCTCACATGATGTACGGGAAATCTGAGATTCTATCTCAAAGACAGCAGGCACGAAAAAGATAATTCTCAACCAAATCCAGATTTACAAGTTCTAAAGGTAAGGTGCACGTCATCTTACCATTGCGAAAAACTTTATTAAAATCAAATCCTTGGCTTGCTAGAAAGTCGATGCTTGAGCTCTGAAAAGAAAGTAAACAGAACATACATTTAGGCGTTAATGGCAGGTGTGTGAACAGAAGTGGAGAAGTAACTCAGATGTGTAAACACAGGCAAGGAACAAACAAGCCAAAGGTCAGAAGGCAAGGGACTTCTACATCCAGGCTGCCAAACAACCCACTGGTTTACTTGAACTATCTGGGCTCTGCTCCTTTACAGCTTATAAAATGAATACCCTTTGTTTCCCAATACTTGAGAAAAAAAATTCTACTTGGTGAACGAACATATGTATTCTCCCAACAGGCAGCAAACTTCTGATCGGTGTACTAAGTAGGAGACTATAAACAGAAATAAAATGTATTTATATTATCTCACCTCAGGCTCGAGTTTAAGGTAGCTCACATATGCAGGAAATTAAAACATCAATCTCCACTTCAAATTAGATTCTGAAAACCCAAAACCTTAATTGGATGCCTTTTGCATTAAAGATCAAAAGAGAGAAAAGTCCCCAGTAATAAGACTTATAAAACAAACATAAGACAAACCTAGATGAGTTGAAAGCCACAAGTAAATTTAAATAAAAAATTAATAATATCACACATAGTACACAAGTATGGCAGCACCACACAGTTCTTACTCAGAATGACTGAAGACTGGGACACATTACCGTAGTTACTCTAATTTTACTCTTGTTTTAAGTCAGAACATGAGGGTGACACCTCTGAACCATTTTAAGCTGGCCCCTCAAAGAACTACCTTTCCTGAACTGCACTCTGATATAACACCATCAGTCTAAATTCAGGGACATCATAGCATCCCATTAACCTCATTACCGTATCCACTTTAGAGATAGGATTGAAGACAAGGTTTCCTCCATTAATGATTTCTTTCAGATAACAAAAGTGGAAATGTTCTGCAGTCTCTAGTCTGAGCAAAACTGAATTTCCCCTGGGCCCTGGTTTGTTTTGATCCTATAGCCACAGATTGTATGTTTCCCACTTTTCTTAGCTGGTGGGAAGCTCAGAGACAAATGGCTGAGACCCTTTGGCACAAATCCTGTGTTCTAATCATACCATAGTAATCATAGCCTCATTTTTCTTTTCTTCCAACTTTTCACTTACATGCTTTTTAAGTCTTAGGTTAAAAAGTAAATACAATATGCATCTTTATGAGCCAACACAAATTTTTTTTAAAATATGGTGGGATATAAAAGGACAATCTTACCACAGAAAGACAGACACACAGACACAGACACACAGACATACACACACACACACACATGGGCACATGCACATCCTTTTCCATCATGTCCAGGTCGTCTATGCTTCAAAACAAGTAACCTTTCTTTCCCCCACTCGTCCCTTTTTACCCTGTTCTGAACCAAGACCCAGTGTTGTCTGACTTGGACCACAAACTTCCTGTCTATCATGCCTGAGTATTCTTATAATTCTGCCCACCAAAACATTCCACCATTGACAGAGGCACCGAAAGATGGATTATGGAAAGGGATTTTTGTCCCTCCTGTCACTAGATTCCAAAACTTCCTAACTTCTTTCTCTTTAAAAATCCAGTCAAAGACTCATCACCTTTTTGAAGCTATATATTTTCTACTCAAACAATATCCTTTAAGTTGCACAACCATGTATATGGACCTAATGCTGAATGTTATGAATTTAAAACCACATAAAATGGTAAACTTTATGTTTATGTACTTCTATAAATTTTTTTAAAAACTTTTGAACCGATAAAATCTATCTGTGGTTTACTAACAGCTACCTTTGATTTGTGCTAAATGTACCATTTAGGATTCAAGAGATGAGCACAGCTATCTGGGAGGACAATTTGAGGCATCGATCAAAAATTTAAATGCATATGCCCTATGAGTCAGCAAGTCCCATGCTAGGAAACGTATCCTATAAAAATACTCCTACATATATACAAAAATATACTGCATATAGATGTTGACTACAGCATTGTTTAAAATAGAGAACCACTGAAAAGATTCTAAATTCCAATTCAATACATGTTACACTGATCTATACTATGAAATATGAAAGTTACATAAAATATGAATATTAGGATCCTGTATATTAAAGGAAAAAGCTACAATTGTGTGTGTGTGTGTGTGCACAGACATAGGGGTATATGTAGACATAGATTAATGAACTCTAGCAAATAGAAGTGCAATGGGGAAGGAAGTGGCATGGGGAAGAGGGTGTAAAAACAAGGAACTCATTTTTTACTCTATAGAGAGCAGCACTGCTTTGATTTTTCACAACCATGTATGTGTTATCTTCCATGAATTCAACGGCAGATGTGCAGTCAGAGAAAGGAAGGAGAAGAGATGAAAACAATGTAAAGACCACGCAATTCTGTCTGCAGTGCCAGTGGATGGGCCCGTTCACTAGGAGTGTGTGTGTGGTTCAATGTGCCCATCTCTCCACATCCGATCCAGTGTGTGTCTCGCTCTGTGTACAGACACTTATGTCTCAGGAGTGATTTCTGACTAGACACAATTTTCACCCTGCTCGCTGACTCTAGCTAGACCCTACTTCCCTCACAAGATGCAAATGTGCTATAGTCACAGCATTTTAAACAAAACACAATTCCCAGCCAGGGAACTACCAAAAACAAAAAATAAAAAACAAAACAAAAGCCACCTTAGGTGGAGGGGAAAAGAAATAAAATTCAAGGATACCATCGTTTACCTTACCCATACAAATCACAAGTTCACATACTGAGTCTACACCTTCCTCTGCCTCTGCATTTCCAAACTAGAGAATTACAGCCTTTTTATGCCACTGTCCACTTTAGACACTAGTTCCTGGCCAGTCTTCAAGTCTATTATATGTTTTTCTTTTTTTCAGGAGTGGATGGCAACTAGAACAGCACAAAGTGTTCCAGGTGTGGCCACAGAACGGCTGTGCACAATAGGCAGAGTTCTGATCTGCTTCCAACACATCTCCCAGAGTAGCTATTTCTGCCTGCCTTTTAGAACAGAGTGTCGTCCCTAAGGTGTCTCACTGTCACTCTTTGCTTTTGTCTGATCAACCCCTGGCTAACGCCATGAAACCCACTTAGAGTAACTGTCTTTCCCTGGTACTGCTTCAAAACTGCAGCCACACAAACTTCCAAGCTGAGCCTGGGCTTCCCTCAGTAAAATTCTACAATACTGTTTAATTAAGTACCCTGTACTAAGGTGACTGGTAAACAGCTGTTAACTGGTAACAGGGTAGAGAAAATGTCAACTATGGTTTATTCGCTAATTTAAGGTTACAAGACCAAAATTACCTTCACTTTTTTCTCTCTGGCCCCGGGAATACTTAAGATTAACTCGAGAGAGAAACACAACAAAACAGCAGCGTCAGGTCAAGCTCTGGAAAACTCCTCTGGACACAACAACTAATAAAATACCTACACCTCAACCAAGGGCCCTTGGAACTCTACTGCTGGGGGAAGAAGAGGAAGAAGGCGGCGGGAGAGCGCTCACTCTGTGGGTGGGACCCAGGAAAGGGGGCTCACAGGTGGGGTGGGAGATACCGCACCCACCTCACTTTGGACCCAGGAGGTGCAGACGCCCGCAAACCGCAGGGGCCGGACTTCACTCTGGCTCCCAGAGGAGGGGGAGCAATGAGGCGGTGAGGAGCCACAGCACAAGCACTCTGGCAGGGAAGGAGCAGGAGGAGCTGCACACGTGCTTCTCAGCCCACAAACAGAACGACCTGAGAGACCAGCATACAGGACTGACCCCAAGGCTCAGGGCAGAATCTGCACGTGGGGCAAACCCAGAACAGAAAGGCACAATCACGCCCAAACTCCCTGCGTGGCCCCGGAGCCACAGGAAGAAAACAAAGTCACAAATTCCCCTTCCCAACAGGCCTCAGCCTGCCCAGTATCAGCAACAAAGACCAAAGAAATTACAGCCGGGAGGGTCCAGAGAGGCTGCAGAAAAGAGAAACCAGAGAATTAAAGAGATGGGACAGGTGACTGACCCATCAGAAGCCAAACTCAAAGCAATGATTATAAAAATGTTTAAGGAACTGAATGATAATTTCAACAGATAGCAAGCATTAAAGAAGACTTACAAACCATTATAAAGGACCAGAGAGAGATAATGACTACATTAACCGAACTAAAAACAATAGAAGTGCAAAGAAGTGATTTGCAGAAAACACCCTTTCAGAACAGACAGAAAAATAAGGATGGTTTGAGATTCCTCTGGGACAATTTTAAGCAGAAGAATATCAGAATCATAGGTGTTCCTGAAGGGACAGAGGAAAAGCAAGGGATCGAGAAATTATTTGAAAAAATAATGACTGAAAATTTTCCTAATCTGGTGAAGGAAATAGATATATAAGCCCAGGAAGCACGAATCCCAAACAAGATGATGCCAAACAAGAACACACCAAGACACATCATAATTAAAATGGTGAGTTAAAGAAAAAGAGAAAATTCTAAAAGTAGCAAGAGAAAGGCAAGTAGTAACTTATAAAGGGACACCCGTTCGATTCTCAGCTGATTTCTCACCAGAAACTTTAGAGGCCAGAAGGGACTGGCAGAAAACATTCAATGTGATGAAAACCAAGGATCTATAGCCAAGAAGAATGTATCCAGCAAGGCCAGCATTCAAAATTGAAGAGCTTCTCAGACAAGGAAAAGTACCAAACCAGTACCACAAAGAATGTTAGAGGCATTTCTTTAAAATGAGAGGAGGGATGGGAGAGCGGGTGAAATAGGGCAAAGCGATGGAGAAATTTAGTTTGATTGTTATCATAGAATCGAAAGCAACAAAGAAACAAATCTCATGGACACAGCCAATAAGTTAGTAGTTACCTGAGGGGAAGGAGGAAGGAGGGTGGGAGAGAAGAGACAGGGACCCAAATATATGGTGATGGGAAGAGACCTCACTCTAGGTGATGAACACATAATACAACACACAGACGATGTACTGTAGAATTGTACACCTGGAGGCTATGTAATTTTTACGAATCAATGTCACCCCAATAAATTAAATAATAATAATAATAAAAGATTAACTCTCCATTTCATCTGCTTACATCCTGCCTTATTACAAAAAGAGCTTGACATGACTCAGTCACTAGGAGCCTACCCTCCACGCTTTCTTAACTGCATTACTATTTACATGCAGGAAAATAAAAGTTGGGAAGACTCAAATGAACTAGTGCTACTGGGAAAGAAGGCAGGGCACGAGATTATAAAGGAAAAAAAATTAACACTCATCTTTAATCATACATCCGTACACTATACTGCTGATTCACATTCTTCCTATGCATTGTAACAAATGATTAAGGTGCCAGAGAAAGGAAACTGATTTGCCAGGTCAGCTACAACAACCCTAAAGGAGATGATCTAAGGTGGAACCTCCCATATCCTTACCCTGGCACTCAAAAAGTAAGACCTTTCCTCCTCAGGAGGAAAAAGTAGTCTCTTTCCACCTTCTCTTTCCTAATTGATGAGCTTGGAAAAAGGAACTGAGCTTATTAGTCAGTGCTTTTTGGACAGGACACACATGTAACTCTGTTCTTCCAGAAAATAAAGCTCTGCCTTTGGAGGTAGGTGCAAGGAGATCAGGGTGGGAAGAAGCCTGCAGGTCCTGAGCTGCAGATTCGATTCAGGTGTAAGATCTTAAAAATCCCAAATAGGGAGCTCCCCGTGGTGTAGTGGCTAAGGCTTCCGCGCTGTCAACGCTGCGGCCTGGGTTCGATTCTCAGCCAGGGAGCTACCCACATAAAAAATTAAATAAAATAAATCCCAAATAGAGCCACATTACGAAGCCAAGTTCTCAAATTCGGTTTTACTAATAACAAGACTCTTCACATTCTGATTTCCATCTGCCTGTCTCCTGCATCTTATTCCTTAATTCATTCCAAAGTAACTGGGCAGAGAGCAGTGCCATTAATTTACAATCCTAAAACTGAAGGTCAGAGAGGTGAAATGATTTGCCTAAAGCCCAGAGTTAAATGGCAGAACCAAATTTTAAACAGAATTCTGATTCCACATGTCTACATTACCTCATCAGCAATTCGTAACAGAAAAAAAAGAAACAAAAAAACAAAATTCAATTACACTACTAACCTGACAAACAAATTTGACATCTGGTGAGGATCTATTGAAGGGTTTCGGGAAAACATAGAAGTTAAATGACTTTGTTATATACCTGGGAAAATAAGATAAAAGGAGACTTAGGGAGTTACATTACTATATGACAAAAGAATTCCCACCGCTGGTTAATACAACCTACTTGGAATCTGTGTAGTCATACTTAAAAGTGCAAAGGCCAAACTGAAACAGCAAAAAGTCCATGGAATGCTGGAAAAGGGAAATAAAACATCTGTCAACACAGTGCCATATATTCCATGGGAGCAACAGTATTCTCAACCAGGTGGGCTCTCTGAATACTCAACCTGCCTTTGGCAGAAGATTTTCGATTAGAACAGTTTACAGGTTATGCATTAAAAGCATTGTTATTTCATACACATTTCACAATGTGTTGTTCTAATTAAGCACCGACCCGCCATCCAGAGCACCATACCAGGCCTATTTCCAAATGATTAAAATAACCCCATCATTATTTCCTATAAATCAAATTAACACTGGAAATACTAAACCTTCCCTGAAATGTTTTCCAGCAAACAATTATTTTTGCTGTTGTTTTAAATAACACTAAGATAACATTTCATAGATAGGGCTGAGAAGTTAATGTGCATGTATAATGATTGCATTTCTCTACAATTCAACATGAGGAGGACCAACACGGGGAAAACATTTTTTTCCTGGTACATCCACTTACCTTTTTAAGCTTCTGATACCTTTCTTCTGGAGTGTCAAAACCATTTGTTAATGCAGTAACTGAAGGTCCATCACTGATTCCTAGATTTTAAGAAATAAAAGTTCTTAACTTGTTAATAAATGCTAATGTAAAAATGTCAGTCAACTAATCAATGGCTCTATAACTAACTTCCTAGTCTTTTGAATTACAATTAATTGGAAGTGCTCCTTACTTTACTTTTTCAAAATCAGCATTAATGTCACTGACTACCAGAGATGTGAATGTTTCAACTTGAGAATGGGTAGTTCCAGTGTCTAAAACAGGTTTCAAAACACAGTGATGATTTAAGAAAATAATCTCTAAGTTTTGCTGCTTTCAACAGATTAATGCATACTCAGGTATCAAGAAATCCTGAAGTATATTACTGTTGGAGTTCCAGTCTTGGCCAACAGTTTGGAGTAACATATATACAACAAAGGTATTTTCAAAGTCAAGAGAAAATTATTTCTGGTGAAAACTCTTAGCTTCCCAGGGAATTGACTCCAACTAGAAAGGACATGTTTAATGAAAGCCAATAACCATATTTACCCAGCAAGGATTCCTTTAGAAAGAGCTGGAGAAATTTTTAAACATGTAAAATCAGGTAGTGAAAGTGGGTATTTATACCAAAGAAATCCAACTTTTCATACTGACGTCAACTATTTAAAAATTAGTCTTCAATCCAAAGGGGGAAAATAGGAAAATCCCTTGCTATTGTTAAGTGTTGACAAGGCATTACCTACACATACACACCCATGCCAAGGTAGGCAATGAACACTTCCATTAATGCATAAAGGAAGAGCCTTATACCTGCAAAAGCCTGACCCTGAAGTCAGTCGCAAAGGGCAAACATAGTATGACTCCACTTGTTGGAAATGTCTAGAGTGGTCAAATTTATCAGACAGAAATAGCAGCTGCAGGAGGAAGTGGGAAGGTAAGAATTGAGGGCTGTTGTTCAAGGGGTCCAGCGTCTCAGTTTGGGAAGATGAAAAAGTTCTGGAGATATGGTGGAGACGGTTGCACAACACTATGTACTTAATGCCCCTGAACTATAAATGCTTATAATGGTGTGTTTTAGCCGCCCCCCCCCACACACACACACACACACACATGCCTGACCCTAACCCTCAAGCTGTCTGCTATGGGCCTGTCAAACTGTTTTAAGCTGGAAGCAACCCCCCAAACCATAATCTCTATCTGCAACCCTCATAGCTCGAACAATCACAACCCCACAGCATCTCTTCCCTGCTTTTGAAACGCTTAAGAGGAAATGAATGTTGAGACTCATGGAAATTGCCAAGGCTATCAACAGGGAAAAGGAGCCAGCAAGCAGACATGAGGGGCAAGGGGTAGGAGCCTTAGCTTCGCTTTACAAGGCGCTAGCCTAAAGCTTGCGAGAGAGGGATACCTGAAAACTCCCCATCGATGGCAAAGAAGTCCGCCTCCTCTATGGCCTGGTACACTTTGTGAAGATTACTCTTAAAATCTGCAAAGAAACCGAGAGGGAGCTCAGAACCGGTGGCCTGCCTTCCTGCCCAGGGCTCCTTCCTAAGGGGAGAGAGCTAAGGAGCTCCTAAGGCCTTGGACTGTAAGACAAGTCCTGGAGGGATGTACGGAAGAGACAGCATCAAGTCCCAGAAGGGTGCACGAGCTTCAGAGGGTCAAGTCCCCACGGGGCGCATGAGCCCGAAAACACAAGGACTGAGGGTTGCACGGGCCAGAGAGGAACATGGCCCAAGGGGATGCACGGGCAGGAGGATAAACAGGCCGCGAGGGGTGCACAGGCCAGAGAGGGACAAGCCCCGAAAAGGGGCACAGGCTTAAGGGGGAAAAACCCCTTAAGGGCTGCCTCAGCCCCAGGCCCCACCAAGCAGACCAGACCTCCGTGGTCCGGGCCTAGTAGGCCAGGTGAGGGGGGCCTTGGGGACGCGGGGATGTGCACGGCGGACACGCACTGTTCCTGATTATCTCCATTCTGCAGGGTGGCGAGCACCCCGGCCCTGCCTGGGCCCGCCTCAGCCGTTCTACTCGCAGAGTTCCGCAGGGACCCCGGGAGCACGGAACGCGGCGGCGGCGGAGACCCCGGCGGCGATTTCCGGGAACAGCGCGCACCGGCGCGCATCACGTGCGCCTGCGTCACCGCGAGGGCGGGGCCAAGGCTAGGCTTCCCCTCACTCCTTAAATCGGAGCCAGGGCGTGGTCATCGAAGTCCCCAAGGCGTGGTCTAATTTGCGAGGCTGGGTGTAGGGATTTCACTTGGAAGGAACCACGAGTCTTGACGTCCAGACAGATTGTGAATCGGTATTTCCTGGGTTCCTATTATGTGCCAGGCACTATGAAAGGAATGAGGATACAGTGATAAACACAAAAGATAAAGTCTCTGCTCCAGTGGAGCTTAGCTTGGGGGAAGAGAGTAAAGTCATGCAGGAATCTAACTTGACATTTGGAAGCCTGATAATCTTTCAAGAGAAAGAGCAGGGTGCTACAATAAAAATAATGGAAGGGACTGTTACTCAAAGAGGTCATGGAGAAAGCCAAGTTGAGACCTCATCTACCTACTGCACTAGCCTCTGGAAATGGTGAGCAAAACAAATGAAGTCTTGCCTAATAGAGTTTTGGGGTTTGCCACTGATCCCCAGAGTCTATAACTGGGCTCAGTATATGCTCAACTCAAACACGGACTAAGTAAATGACTTCGCCTTGGTCTTTCACAAAAGCCACCTATGAGATTGGTTTAGAAGACCTGTTTTCAAAGGCTAACTCTGCCACTTATTAGATCTGGTATGTATTTAGCCTTCCTAAATCTTAATTTCCTCATCCATGAAATAGGGTTCAGGCTCAATGGTGATCATGTATGTGAATTGTAAAGCACTTACTTACATAAATAAATGAAAGATATGATTACAGTTCTGACTTGTCACATTTCCTTGCATTCACACCTCTTAAGATTTGAGAGAAATACTGAGTACAAAGCACCCAAGCTTTTTGAAAATAAGACAACCATATTCCCCCCAGAAGGAAATATTAAGTACTGTAAAGAACAAATAAGAGTCTGGCCATACTTTCCCCACCAGGTCTCACAACAAGTCCTTTTTCTTTGCCTCATTCAATGGAAATTTAGAAATAGAGGTAATTATGCCCACTATCCCTAGTGTTAGTAGCAAAGAGTGGATGTGAATTCTAAAGTTCAGCTAAAATGGGGGAGGGGATAACCAGTATCACAAGTATTCAAACCTCAAGTTTGAAATGTCTCTCTGCCTTCTTGTTTCAAGCTACAACACTTAAATGAAAAGTACTAGCCACATATGGCCATAAATTTAAAGTAATTTAAATTAAATAAATATCAAAACTTATTATAAAGCTACAGTTATCAAAATAGTGTGGTTTTGATTAAACTGGCATAACGACATAGAAATCATGAGAGAGTGAGATATTAGAACTTTGTGCACTGCTGGTGAGATTGAAAAATCATGCAACCACTATGGAAAAGAGTATGGTTGTTTTTAACAAGTTAAAAATACAATTATGTGATGCAGCAATTCCACTTTTAGGCATGCACCCAAAGGAATTGAAAGCAGAGGTCTGAACAGGTATTTGCACACCCATGTTATTAGCAGCATTATTCACAATAGCCAAAAGGTGGAAACAACTCAAGTGCCCATCAACAGATGAATAAACAAAATGTGATAGATACATACAATGCAATATTATTTGGCCTTGAAAAGGACGAAAACTCTAACATGCTAATGACTAGATGAACCTTGAGGACATTATGTTAAGTGAAATAAACCAGTCACAAGACAAATACCATATGATTCCAGTTATGTGCGCTACCTTAGAGTACTCAAAATTCATAGAGACAGGAAGTATAATGCTGGTTACTACAGGCTGGGGGGAGGTATTATGGGAGCAGGGAACCCCGGGGTGTTTGAATGGATATGGAATTTCAGTTTGGAAAGATGAAAAAGTCCTGGAGATGGATGGTGATGATGGTTGCACAACAATGTGGATAAACTTAATGCCACTGTACTGCACACTTAAAAGTTAAAATGGTAAACTTTGTTACATATCTTTCACAATTAAAAAAAAATGCTGATACCTACTACAGATTATCCTCCAGAAAATGAGTTCACACATTCTTGGCACCAGCACAGGTTATTATCAATCTTTTTACTTTTAACCAGTTTGATAGATAGGAAAAAAAAATGTCATTCCAGGTGACCACTTTAACAATCTCCAGGCCAGCGACTTAAACAGAAAATCTGCAAGAATTCCCAACGGGTCAAGACACTGGGAGATTAAAATGTAGTAAGAATGTCCTTATAATTCCACCTCTTCTTAAACTGTAAATGGAACTTTCGCCATGGTGCTCCGATTTTCTGCATTAAAATGTGCAGGAAAAAAAAAAAAGCTGTGGGAAATGCAGTGCTGATCTGTAATACTGCTTTAATTTCCAGGTACAGCTGTTTCCTCCAGGCGCAAGGGAGGAGTTGACACAGACAAAAATCTGACCCCCGAGGTGTTACTGCTCTGGCCTCTAGTCTGTCCCTGAAGAGGAAGGGGCGGGACCGACGGTGACACGCATGCGTTGAACTCCTTGGCCGGGGAGTGGCCTCTCTAGGCAGCGGGGAGGTCGCGGGGTTGAAGGGGCTGGGAAACGAGTGGGGCCTCTCCTCTATGGTCGGGGGCCCGGGACACCCTACTCCGCAGGCATTCTGAGGTTACTGCCGGAAGTGAAGCTGCCACCTCCTCGTCTGCTTCCGCAGGGGTACAGGCAGGGGGCACATCGGGATGGGCCCCGGGATGAGAGCAGTGGTGAGCACCAGCGCGTCACGGATGGTGAGGGGGTGGCCTGGGCTCGATTTCGGGGCAGGATGTGAAGGACGGGCGTGGGGGACGAGGTCCGAAAAGGCACGCGGGGCCTTCCTTACTCAGACTCGGGTCAGAGCAGCCGCAATCGTGGCGTCGAGGCGCGGACTCCCACTTGGCCAACTTCCCCATCCTTCCCCGAGAATCCCAAGTCGGCACAGCGGGTCGCTAGGCCTCTCGCCTGTGTCCCCTCGGGAGTCAACATCAACCTATCGCTCCAGGGTCTTCCCAAGGAGAGGGAGGGAGCGTCGCTTCCACGCACCTTGGAGAGGGTCAGTGTGGCGTCCGCCCCCGAGGAGCACCTGCCAGCGTACGACAAGCGTCCAGAATTGATTATGTTCCTGATAGATGTCAGTCACAGATGCCAGGCTGGGTTTCTGGTCTAACTGGCGAGGCACACTACCTGCGCTAAGGCAGTACGATGTCACCGTTTTAAAATCGGGTAACGGACGCGCAGAAGGGTGAAAAGGGAAACCACTCAGTCACACTGGGGATAGGCTAGAACCCAGCCAGCTCTTGTGAGCGCAAGCTCACCGTCAGAAATAGGAACTTGTGCAAAAGGGAGTTTTCTATTAAAAAGAAAAAAAAAATGGCAAATGAGAGTCAGGCTGTGGGTCCTACTGGGGATCTTTTGCAGGGCACAGGCAGCCCTGTCGGTGCCCGAAGCGGCTGCGCTCCTACTTTGGTAGAGAGGAGAAAGTGAGACCCCAGAAGCTGCCATGCATGCCCTCACCTGTCGCCGTTTGGTCCTCCTCCCCGAAGCCCATTGGTCGGTGGTGGTCTTGATGTCACTCTCTGAAAAGCTAATAGGAAGGAGCTTTACTCTTTCCCATGCACACAGGAGGATTGGGTTGTTTGGTTTGTTTTTGTCACGGTTTTGTAATCAGTCAGCCAGGGTGTATGAAGAGCTCTGCGTTTTCTATTTCCCTAAATTTGATAGAAAACTACTTCTCCAGGGCAGTTCTTTTTTTCTTTTATTTTTTAAGTGCCAGTGCTTGGTGCTGGCACTGCTTACATAGCTGGCACTCAGTAAATGCAACTATTACTAATTCTGTTAGTAATACCTGCCAACCATACAGTAGACTCTTTTGGAGTATTTGTACATAGAGTTTGTCACTTATAAATGGGAAATAAGCTCAGGGAGAATACATGTGACCTGGTTTGGAACCTGGGTCACTCTAATTCCTAAGACCATAGTGATTCAACTATACCAGCCTCTCCAGGGAAATTAATCTATGACATGAAGAAACATACACAAATAAAAGTTACACTAACTCACAGAAGCAGGAAGGACTAATTTGGGTGTGGGGAAGTTAGTCTTTAAAGAATTTCAAGGGGAGTTCCCTGGTGGTATAGTGGCTTAAGGCTTCGGCGCTGGCGCTGTCAGCGCTGCGGCCTGGGTTCGATTCCCAGTCAGGGAGCTACCCACATACCAAAAGCAAAAAAAAAAAAAGAATTTCAAGTGACATTTGATGAGGGAATGGTGGGATATGGAAAAATGACCAAGGACCAGGATTTGATAGGTGGGACTAGAGTGTGAGTAGGTGAGTATTAGGGGATAATCATAATAATAGCAATAGCTAACACTTAACAAGCGTTGTCCAAGAAGTATCCAGCCATGTTAATATGAAAAATAGAGGCATTCATGGCCGGATTTTTTTCCAGACAGCCCTCGTATATTGCACTTACTGTATACCAGGCACTACTATGAGTGCTGTACACACGTTAATTCATTTAATCAACAACCCTATTAAAAAGATACTATGCATGTCCCCATTTTACAGGTGAGGAAACTGAGGCACAGGGGTTATGTGACTTGCCTGAGGTCACACAACTAATAATTGGTGGAGCTGGGATTGGAACTTACTCGTTCTGGCTCCAGAATTTGTACTCTTACTTAACATCTGTTGATTGCTAGCAGGCCATAAAGATGCTTAACTGACAAGCTTACAACTACGGGTTTTAATTCTCTGAGTTGGTAAGGTTTTGAGCAAAGGAAGGGCTTGATCAGAATCTTGCTCGAGGAAGACCATTTGGGCAGAGGAGAGAGGAGGGATTGGAGAGAAGATGAAATGATAGTAGTAGTGTTATTTGAACTTGATTTTATTCATGCCTTCCCCATATCTTGTCTGAGCTGTCTGGAAAGTACCCAGCCATGTAATATGAAAAATGAGGCATTTATGGCTGGATTTTTTACGGACAGCTCTTGTATATTTAGGAATATAAGTGTTTGTTTGTATAGGCATACCTCAGACATTTCAGGTTTGGTTTTGGTTTCACACCACTGTAATAAAGCAAGTATCACAGTAAAACAAGTTGTAATCTTTTTGCTGGTGGAGGGTCTTGCCTTCGATTTGTTACAAAAAAACAAAAAACAAAAAAAAAAATCTATAGATCACAGTAAGTTGAGATGCAATAAAATGAGGCATGCCTGTATGTAATAAATAGCTCTCTAATTCCTGAATCTTCTATGGAGCTTAACATGTACATTCCTGGGCCTCTGTCCCAGATACCCTTGCTCAGGATCATCAGACTTTCCAGGTGATTCTGATGGAGGTTCTGAGGAATTAGTGTGATAGGGAAGCAAATCTTTGTTGATTTAATTTTCATCCACAAATTTCTAGAGCCCAGCTTTGTGGCTGCTGCTCTCAGGTTCCAGGGTAGAATTCTGTGGCTTGGTTCTGAGCTCAGGATTTAGTTGAAGAGACAAAGACTACTCAGACTGTGAAAAAAAAAAGTATGAGCACAAGCTAAACCTGAAAAGGATATAGCAGTTAATAATATATGAACCATAACAGAATAGTTTTAAAAAACAGTAGTTAAGGTATGTGTTACTGGTAACTACCGGCAGTTTCTGATCACTTTCTGAGTTATTGGACATAAAGCATAGAGTACAGGATAGGTCACTGAATATATGCCACATAACAGAAAAGAAAGGACAGTCTCTAGAGAGAGCCAGGACACCCTGCTCAGTGTGTTCTCGTCTTGCCCAACACCAGTCGCGGGCAGTAAATCACGGGGCCTCCAAGTTCAGGCAACGAGTCAACACGCAGTGAGCTAGCTACCTTTGCCCTAGTGATTTCTGACCCTGTTCAGAAAGAAAGTCTGTCTATTTGGAGTTGGAAAAACACAGATTTTCTACGGTAAGAGGCTGGAAATATTTCTCTGGCTTAATGAAGGACAGTTTCTGCCACCTGCGTACACATAATATTCTCTTTTTATTGCTATTTATGACCCTTGCTTTACTTACATTTGAGCACATTTCTTTTTATTTCATCATCACTAGAAATTGCATGGTCACTCTTTGAGCATTTAATATTGTCTCTAGTATTCTGCCAGTGTTTTTAGTGGTGTCCCTAGAGGTGGACTTGGGGTGCCAGAAATGGGGGGCTCACCCCCGTTTCTGTTGTCAATGTTTCCACTTACTTATCTCATGGAACAGCACACTCACGTTAATGGCCACACACTGGAGTTCATGTTCCAGAATGTAGTGTTGTCAGGGTCTAGTTGGCTTTCTCTCATTTGGATTTCTCAGCTTTGTGGCAGCAGCTCTGTGATGTGGCCTAGATGACAGAGGAGCCTATCAGTCCTTTGATCATGTAACTGTTGCTGATTACTTTATTGGGATAATGTGGTGCTATGCGGACAGGCTTTAAGTCAGACCTTGCTCTGTCCTATATTAATGAGGCCTCCATTTTCTCATTTGTAAAATGGAAATGATAGTAATAATCATCCCATAGAATTGTGCCTTTCACATTATATGGGCTCAATAAATATTAGCAACTGTCATTATACTCTGTTGTCACGTAATATGTCATGAGAAGAAATAGCCATATAAAATTTTTTTATTTGTAGTGAACATCTTTGCTCAGAAATCATTGAGATCATATTTTTCAGGCTGGAATCGCAATAAATTAGCCCTTCAAAGGATTATTCCTAAAATGTTAGGTATGTGCTGTGGTCACAATAAATGTCTTATTGAATGATGAGGTAGAACCATAATATATACCAATGAAGAAACCAATTGAGATTATGATTTCTAAAGGGTTTAATAACCATTACATAATGAAATCTTTATAAGCTAAGGTATAAACATTCTTAACTTAAACTCAGAATTAATGCATTCTTCTTTGATAAACTCAGTAGAAATCATTATATTAATTGCCTTTCTTAAATGTTAGTTGGGTGACTAAAGAATCAAACAGGTATCAGCAGTGCCACCACCTCTTTCTGGGTAGTAGCTCTCTCGGTAAATCCATAAATAAGTACTTGACCAAGTCACACAAACAACTTTGCTTCCAAGGGAGAAATAGCCAAGTTCATTCCAGGTTCTTTAGTTACACAGAATTAATTATTGGGAGATTGCGTCCGGCCCTTATTTTTTCTTCATAGATTTTTCAGCTAAGTCTATGTTTCAGTTAGGTATTTCTTTGGAAAGACATAGAAAAAGTTATGGTGATAGATACCTTGGAATTGCCTAGGTCATTGGAGACTGATGATTGTTTCCTATCAGTTGTGCCAACAGACCAAACCCGTGAACATTTTAGAAAAGGTCAATTATGCAGGTTATTCATATGTGTATTCATGTCCTCTTTCACATGTTAATGCTTTCTAAGATTTTAGGCCATTTCTTCACACTGAAAGTTTAGAGGTTGTGTATTCCTCAGAAAGTACTTGCTCTCCAGGTGTTTTAAAAGTTACACTGGTGAGTTGTTAGAATAAGTTGTTGATTATATGGCATGAGCATGAGAACAAATTTATGGATTCCTCACTTGGATTAGGAAGTGTCACCCCCCTGGAACATGATATGGAAGAAGGGACATTTACTGAACACTTCTAGGTGCCAGAGCTTACATGTGCCCTCTCAGTGCTCCAGACAGCCCTGTGACGTGGGTAGTAACCCCATTCCTTGCATATGCTCATGTGAGACTTGGATACATAGGCTAATGAGTAATTTCTGCATCATCTCGTGGCTCATAAATAGTGAAGCTGGGATGCAGAACCCATCTTCTGATTTTAAAACTGAGGTGCATTACACTGTCTCTCAGAATCAGGAAGTAAATAATGCCTCCAAAAAATTATAGTGTCTTAAAGGCCTTGTACAAAATATTTAATTCATAGAAGACCCCACAAACTCTCCATTCATTTTGACCTAGGTCTCTGGGGATATGATGACAATAAAGCTGACTTAGAATTTTTAGACTTGATCCCAGGGTTTTTCACATACAGAATCTGCTGAGCCAGGTTATTTGGCCTCTAATCCTAAAGTAGAATAGAAGCAGTAATTTTAAATTTTGTGGAAAAACTCATAGGCAGTCACTTTCTTGGGCAATGGTTAGTTAACAACCTGACAGCAAATCAAGAGACAGGAAAACAGTAAGCTGACAGAACTCCAGAAGCTTACTAGCCTAAGCCTAATTAACCTAGAAACTTTACACACTCAGCAACTGACTCTGAAGGTATCCCCTTATGTGACAAGGCATGAAAACCCACATATCCCCAGGGAGCAGGCAAGTAACAGCAATGAGGAAAAGAGGTGAGTGAAGACTGTAGTCACCGAAAGCCCAGCTTGCCTTGTCTGAAGGGCTCAGCTGCTGAACTGCTCAGCTTAGGCTGACGCTTGTCACATAAAATGAGAGCCCAGTGTTGGCAGGTCTTTGAGTTTTTTCATTAGAAGCTGGGAATCCTGAGTGTTTATGTGAAATCTGAATTTTTAAAATGCTGGCACCAAATTCAAAAGAAAGAGAAAGAAAGAAGAGGTAGCAAAGGACAGTTACAAGGAAAGAAAGCCTGCTGCAGGCCAGATGTTGCCACAGTGGAGTGGTGGCTGCCAGTCTGGAGACTGTTCCAGAACACAGAGGATAGACGCTCACGATGCTAACACTGCATCACTGTGGAAAGGCTCGCCTGCATCATTAGAACCAGTTTGGGAAGCAGAGGGGTGCAGTACACTGAGAACACCTTTATCCTAGTGGATAAACAGGAGTTCTTAACCTTACTTGGGTCTTGGTCTCCTTTGCAACCCTAATAAAAACTAGAGATTTCCCTCAGGAAAATGCTCACGTTACATACTCAGGCTTGGCGTGTAATTTCAGAATATGCCTAGACCTTCTGAAGCACCTCTGCAGACATCAGCTGAAGACCCAACTTTTTTCAGAATCCACAGTCCCCAGAGGCTTTGCTACAGTGTTCCTACAATTGTAGTGTTCACTACAATTCTGCAGTGTTCCATCTATCGTTTTAAATTTGTCTGTTTGCAGTTTTGTCATTTCCAAATTCAGGAATTCTTCCCATTAGTTTTGAACTAGGTAATTAACACTTGTAATTCCATGTGATGATTAACATGTCAACCCGTTGTCATTGGTGCCAAGTCAATGCCACCAGGCATCCCCAATTTGGGATGCAGTGGAGAAGGAAACTTTATTCAGTGCCAACAGCCCAATTGTGATACAGCACGGCTCTGAAACAGCTCAGTCGTGCTTGGAAGCGGCACCGCTGTGGGCTAGCGGCCCAGGGTGAAGCCTCTCCCCAGCTAGACATTTCTGCTGCAGTGAGATGTCTTCAGTGTTTTAGCACCAGCAAGGAGATGCCATCTTCAGAGGGAAAATGCCAATTTAACCCAGCGGGGAGATGACTTATATAATCAGAAGTCCCACCCCTCCTCCTTGATTGGACTGTCCTCATGCAAATGAGGACTTCAAATACTCACAGTTTGATTGGTCCAAAAGACACTGTCCTTATTGGTCAGAATGGAGCTGCTCTGATTAGTAGGTGAAGATGTTAATAGCGGCACAGATCCAGTTGGATGGGGGAAGTCTCAATTCTATTGGTTAAAATAGGATTCCAGGAACTCCTTTATAAAAGTTGGCTCAGATGGCAAGAACACAGTGCAGACAGTTCAGGGCAGGCTTCTCCCTGAAGTGTGGTTGAAGTGGTTTAGATGAGAGGCCCCTGCACACCGAAGTGTATCCATGAGAACGGGGCACTGGCGGTAGGAATGGAATGACGCTCTTTGCCCCAATCCTAACCACATCCCCCCTAGTCTTCCCCGAGGCCTGTGAGACAGGGAAAAGAACAGGAGGCTTCAGAGATACTCTAACACGTGCTAACTTGTGAAGGAGCTTGTTAAGAGCCAGCGAACCTTCTCGCAGCGCCACCTGCTGATGAGTTTGTAGAAAACAGCTGTAAACATCCCCAGGAACACTGGGCCTCCTCAAAGAGACCTTTAATCATTGCCAGTGCAGGAAGGAGGGTGTGTTTACTAAGTCAGAACACTGCAGCTTGGAACTTTTGTGTCTGAGCTAGATTTTATCACTGAAGAGGCACTTTCATCCTCTAAAAGTATTCTTTTCTTTAATGGAAGTAACCCAAATACATACAGAAATAGCAGAAGAAATGGACTGAATTTGGTTAAGATACCTATTCTTTCTCTGTTAGCTTTCACCTTTTAAATTTAGGGTAAAATTGAAACCAGCAATATTTCTAAGATGTAATCACAGTCCATGCAGTTTCTAGTCTGTTAAAAACAATTATAAAACAGAATTAGTATCCACCTCAGCTTTCCAAAATCCAACTTATAAAATACACTTTTGATGTCAGTGGGTGATTTGTTTTCTCTCATGAAAAATAAACTTTCAGATCTAGTAAACTAGGAACTGCTGGTGCATCCTAGTTTTAAAAGGCTGATTTGTCAGAAACTAACTTAAATATACATTGTCATTTCTCTGGAAATGACTCTGAAATCCATAGACTTGGCTTCTTAGCTCTCCACTACAGTTTTGTTTCTCCCACTCACAGGATAGTTGTACTTGGAAGTCTTGTCATCATCTCAAACTCAATCTTTCTAAAACACAACTGACATTTCCAAGACTGGCCCCCTTGTGTTTACAGTGACCTGTTTCTAGCGGATGTACTGTTCTTCCCTAGTTTTGAAACCTAGCCAGCATCGTTGATCTTTCTTTCTCTCTAGTCACCAAAGCCCATAAATTATTTTTTTAACATCTCTCTGATAGATTGATCCTTTTTATTTGCCACCTGTCATTTCTTTGCCATTTTCATTTTTGCCACCTTAGTCCCAGAAGTAGTAACACCTCACTTTGAACTTGTCCCAGCCCAAGCCCTGCTTCTTGATGAGATGTATCATCCTCAAGCACAGCTTTGCTGATCTCACTGCCTCTGAAACCTGGAAGTGCTCCCATCAGCCCACCTATCATCATCCGGGCACACAGGACCTATATCTGCCATACCACTCACTGCTCCCATGAAAACACTGAGAGCAGCATGCAAGTCACGCCCATCTCTTTTTACCCTTGCACAGCCCTCACTGGAAGCCTCAAAATGTTTTCCTCTGACACAATCCAGACGTGATCGTGACTGTTTTTAAAGAGCATGCCCAGTGTCCAGGCTCATAGGAGATGCTCAATAAGTAGCAGCTGTTCAATTATTATGTCCAGGGGTGATGGTGTCCACATGGTAGCTATTTAATCATTGTGAGCTAAATAAAGGAACTCTATTATCAGAATGATTCCTTTTCCCTAAAACCTATATAACATCTCCCACTTCCTTAGCAATTTAAAGAGAATGCTCAAAGGAAAGCACTTAGAGATTTTTTAAATGTTCCTACACATACAAATAATGAGCAAATGTGATTATCAGAAATAATTTAGACTTTGTTATTAAGAACATTTATTTAGATCGTTTCTTCCAAAAAAGAAGTTTTTAATGGGTCTATAGGAGGTTTTTTTCCTCTTTACTATGATCTAATGTTGTGATAATTAAGTATATATTTCTAAAATTTACATTTATTTTATATTTACTATTTTAAATTTATATTTATCTAATTACCTTCTTAGTACTGGATAAGGAATCTCTATTCCACTTTAACACTAACACTGAGTCTAAAATTTAGTTGTATTTATTCTCTGAGTTGAAAAATCTTTCATTGCTATTAGGCCAAAAGAAACACAGTATATTTTTTACAATTTTATACATGTATTTTATAATTATTATAATGTTACATATTTTCATTAATACCAATTTGGTAAAAACAGAAAACCAAAATCAAAACAATCATGACCCAACACACCTACTACTAATACTTCATTGTAATTTCTTCTGGTCTTTGTTTGTAGATTTGCTTATTTAAAATATAGTGTTATCATGAGTGTAAAATTTTTCACCTTGCAAAAGTTGGTAAAATTCTCTTATCCCTGCATTTGAAAACCAAGTAAATTACTACCATTTAAGGTTTACTTACCACATACCAGGCTCTGTACTGGGTCCTTTACTTGGGTTCTCTTATTTCATTCTTAAAACCTCCCAATGGTCAACTGAACCGAATATAATACTGAATGTCAGCTGTAACTGAAAATTTATATAAAAAAATAAGATCGAGTCGATACAGAGTGACCCGTATTGGGGGTTAATATGGACTCTTCTGCTCGTCAAGTGGTCATAAAAATTCTTGGAATCTTAAAAGGAAAAAAAAAAAAGACCTCTCAATGGGGTAGATACTATTAGCACCCCCATGTATACATGAGAAAGCTGAGACTCAGAGGTCCAGAGCCCACAGCCAGTGAGGAGGAACCCGGGCAGCCCCGCTCCGGCATGGTGTGCTTACCACTGTGCCTGCCGAGCACAGACAGTGACCCGGGTGGGTGAGGAGGAGAGATTTACTGTCTTCCCTTCACCATAGCAAGATTGAGAAACTCTTACCCACCAGTGCCTGCACTATGATGATACCAGGAATAACGTGAATAATCATTTCTCTAGCCCTTTTACACCGCACACCATCCTGGCCACTTTACTTTCACTGGCTCTGATCCTCACAGGAAGCCTTGAGGGTTCTTGTACTGTCACCACCGTTTCACACTTGAGGAAACAAGCTCAGAGAGCTCAAGTAACTTAGAAACAGCCATGGAGCTAGTGAGTTGGAGAGTTGAGAGTCTAACAACATGGCATTCTCCATCATACTGCCTCTCAATAAAAAATATCTCCTGAGACCCAGATGAGAACAGTCCTTTGCCATTTGCATGTGTGACATTCACATGTTTCTATGGCACCAAATTGGCCAGCTCCAGAGGGCATGATATGCATGTTAGGGTTGATTTTGGGGAGAGGGCAATATTGAGCCATGGGGGGTTGATCTGGCACTAGAAAACAAGGCTTCACTCACTTCCTGGAACTGCTCTGATGGGAGCCTCTGAAATCAGATGTTTATAAAATAAGTACCTAATGGGAAGGCAGGTTTGTTTGGACAAAATGTGCTATTTACATGAAATACATCTGTTATTGCCAACTTCAGACATTCTACTGGGCCAAGAAGCTGGTTTGTTTATAATCACACACACTGAAGGATTTTAGAAATTTAATTGAGAAATCTGAGGCTAGAGAAATTACATTTTCAAAAGAAGTTCATGAAAGAGAAGGATGTATTACAGAATTCTCCACACTGCCTCTCAATTCCATTGAACTTCCCACTACACTGTTTTGCTTTACCTCATTTTCAGAAGTATGACAAGTAGGCCAGAAAGAAATTCAGTGATGTTTATTTGGTTTTTGGAATGTGAATTTTTAGAAATCATATTTGTTCATTTAAAAATCAGCTTTAATAGAATGGCAGTAATCTCAAATACCTACTAAACTATTTGTCCTATTTCTGTTGCTATCTCTTTTTTTCTAGATTTAATGATGCTTTGCAGCAATTTTCCAAGTCTGAAACTTTCTTTGCCTGTGGATCCTAGAATTTGCTAAGAGATGGAGTCTCAACAAAGTGATCTCAACACAGTGACCCTTGAGAAGGATGACCCTCTCAAGAGCACCAGCCCTCAGATTTCTGTTAGTGAATTTTCTTGCCACTGCTGTTACGACATCCTGGTTAACCCCACTACCTTGAACTGTGGGCACAGTTTCTGCCGGCACTGCCTAGCTTTATGGTGGGTTTCTTCGAAGAAAACAGAGTGTCCAGAATGCAGAGAAAAGTGGGAAGGTTTCCCCAAAGTTAACATTCTCCTCAGGTAACGTCCAGTCTCTGTTGCTAGCACATACGCATGTTCACTGTGGTCTCGTAATGGTGCAGCCATGTTTGAAAAGCTCGGAGGCACAGAGCCAACCGCCGTGTGGTCATTCGCATCTGCTGGGGTGTGAACCAGGGAGGTCAGGGACCTGAGAATCCAGACTCCCTTCCTTATGGATGACTGTGATGGTTTATTATCATGATCAAAGAAAGCCTTTCTTGCTGTCATTCCAGTGCTCGTAACCCTTTGCCATGTAATACTTTTTCACTGAGAATACCTTAGGTCTAACAGAGAACTTGGTACAACTTGACACGTCTCAAAAACCGGTTTGGTGCTGATTTTCATAATCTTTGACTACACTCTGATCCAGTTGTCACATTAATAGAGGTAAGTCCTCATGCACAGCATCACAAATAGATGGCAAGACTTTTCAGACAACAGGTTATTCCACTCATAATATTCATAATGTTCAAAATTCTTGGAGGATGTTGCTTATTGTGAGCTCTTCGGGGCTAAATTCCTTGTCTCTTCTGCTATATTCTTGATATCAAGAGTACCAGAAAGTTCCATGGAAATATTAACCCAGCCTTCTCTTTTTCACAGGACATATATTTACAAACACTTTGCTCTTACCTGTCAGCTTTCTTTGACCTGAAGGTTAATCTTAAACCGAAGCAGCGGTTCTCTGATTGTGCATAACTGACAAGGAAAAGAACCCTACAGTATGACCTGATGCTTGGTCTTTCTCTTACAACTGAACTTCACTTGTTTTCCTTTTCATGAATTAGTTTTTAATGATATAAGCAATATATGTATACTTTCATTTGTTTACATTCTTTTTTTTTTTTTTTTGGTTCCCTGGCTGGGAATCGAACCCAGGCCGCGGCGGTGAGAGCGCAGAAGCCTAGCCACTGCTCCACCAGGGAACCCCATTTACGTTCTTTAAAAAATATCAGAACATTACTGATAAAGCTAAAGACCTCTTTGACCCATCCCCCACCTTCCAGTGCTTTCCCCTTCCCCACAGTAACTTCAGTTATGACTTAGTTGTTTTTTCTTTCACACTTTGAAAAATATTTTTACACACATGTGTACCAATGAGAAATCCAGACATTTTCTCACATCAGTGGTGGTCTACCTGTATGGTTCTAGAATTTACTATGTAGTGTTGCAATGTATGAATATTCTATGTTTTATTTGACTGTTTCCCTAACAGTGGACATGTAAGTTGGTGTTCACTTTTTTGCTGTTTCCAACAGGGCCATAACCAACCTTCTTGTCACTCTTCTAGAATACTTGTATATTATTAAAAGTGGACTATTAATTTTATTCTGTCCTCTAAACATTATAAGTGTATTTAGTCAGATAACTCTCTTGTGATTTTTTTTTCCTATTCTCCACAGGGATGCCATTGAAAAATTATTTCCTGATGCCATTAGAATGCGATTTGAAGACATTCAGCAGAATAATGACATAGTCCAGAGTCTGGCGGCCTTTCAGAGATACGGGAACGATCAGACTCCTTTGGCTCCCAACACAGGCCGAGTGAATCAGCACAGAGGAGGGGGGTTCTTTTCCGGAGTGCTCACAGCTTTAACTGGTGTGGCAGTAAGTTTATTGCACTTTCTCCGTTCCCCACCCTCCCACGGTCTCCACTAAAGTCAGGTCTGTTGAAATCCACCGCAGCAACCGATGACGTAACTGCGTGTGGTAATTCACTGCGTACGCTGAAATCTGCTGGTGTGCATGATTCTTTGGGGCTGTCGCTGACTCAAGTAGACAACATAATACTCAGAGCCCAGTAAATGTTCGCTTTATCCCATTTCATCTTCCTCATAAGCTATGCAATAGGCACCATTATTCCCATTTTGAAGATGAAATAGGTGCAGAAAGGTGTTAGAACTAGATTTCGACACCATGTCTGCCTTGATGATGGAGTTGTGAGCACAGCACTTTACTAACTTGTATGTAGAGACTTTTTCCTTTTGAAGGTCCATGCTGCAGGAATCTTAAATGCTAAAAATTTCCCAATTGAAAAGGCACCTGAGCCAGCTATGCTGACCAGGTTGATGGGGTCAAGGGCGCAGTGCTCCTAAGTGCCCAGCAATGACTACTGCCTTGTCTCTGTCCTCTCACGGCCCAACAATCAGCAGAGCTGAGCCTGCAGAGAGTCGTGCCCCTATTCTCGGGCAGTGGTGGTATCCTGCTCCCGTGGAAGACTGGGCATCATTCCCTTCCTTGCCCCGCATTTATGGATTTAGAACCCAGCACCTCTGACCTTTTTGTGTCTTAAAATCCCTGTCACTGTTCCCCAGGTGGTCCTGCTTGTGTATCACTGGAGCAGCAGGGAGTCTGAGCATGACCTCCTGGTCCACAAGGCTGTGGCCAAATGGACAGCGGAAGAAGTCGTCCTCTGGCTGGAGCAGCTAGGCCCGTGGGCCTCTCTCTACAGAGATAGGTTTTTATCTGAAAGAGTAAATGGAAGGTGAGGAGTGAAATCCCTGACATGTCACTGACATTTTTTTAAACAGGTTTATTGAGATGTAATCCAAACACCAAGAAATTCACCCATTGAAAGTGCGCAGTCTGTGTTTTTTAACATACTCACCGGTCGGTGCAGCCATCACCAGTCTAGTTTTCGAACATTTTCATCACCCCCAAAAGGAAAGCTCTTATACCCTTTAGCAGTCAGTCCTCACTTTCCCCCTCCCTCAGCCCCAGGCACCACCCCTCCACTTGCTATCTCGACGAATTTGCCTATTGAGAGTGTTTTGTGTAGATGGATTCATACAACATGTGTCATCTTTGGTGTCTGGCTTTGTCACTAAGCATGTTCTCAAGGTCCATCCAAGTGGTAGCCTGTATCAGTGCTTCATTCATTTTTGTGGCTGAATAACACTCCACTCTGTGGCTGTACCACATTTTACCTAACTATTCTTTAGTTGATGGACGTTTAGGGTGATTCCATTTGGGGGCCGTTATGCATGATGCTGCTGTGATGGTTTATGTACAAGCTTTTGTGTAGACATATGTTTTCAATGTGCTATTGCAGTGGAATTCTTGGGTTGTGTGGTTAACTCTACGTTTAACTTTTTGAGGAACTATCAAAATGTTTTCCAAAGTGGCTATACCATTTTATGTCACTGACATTTTAATGTGTTGCTTCCTGATTATAAAAGTAACATGTTTATTATTTATTTTAAAATAATAATATAGAACTAAAGGATTTTGAAAATGAAATATCCTTATATTCCTACTTTTCAGAGAAAACCAGTGTTATCTTGCTGGACACCTTTCCAGATTTTTCTCAGTGTTTACACACACATAAAAATGTGCATTATTTGAGGGGAAGCTAAATATAAGGTGATGGAAAGAGAACTCAAAAAAAAAAATAAAAAATAAATAAAAAACTGTAAGAAAAAAATGTGCGGAGGGAGTTCCCTGGTGGTGTAGTGGCTTAAGGCTTCGGCGCTGGTGCTGTCAGTGCTACAGCCTGGGTTCGATTCCCAGCCAGGGAGCTACCCACATATTAAAAAAAAGAGAAAAAAAAATGTGCGGAGTTCCCTGATGGTGTAGTGGCTTAAGGCTTCGGCGCTGGCGGTGTCAGCGCTGCGGTCTGGGTTTGATTCCCAGCCAGAGAGCTACCCATGTACCAAAAAGCAAAAAAAAAAAAAAAAAATGTGATTTATTTAAACTGAAAATACAGTTGTACTAAACAGACCTATGATTTTATGTACATATATATAGCCACATACATATATATTATGTATGTTTACATCCTAGAGTCTATTTACTTGATCTCTACGAATACACATTTAGATTGTTTCCTTTTTCCTGTTCTAGATAGTTTCACACAGTGCCTGAAGGAACTCATTGGTATGAGGAACTCTCTAATCTTGGGGTTCTGGGGAGGCCTGCCCCTTCCAGAGCACTGCCTGTGTTTATTGGAGCCCTTGCCTTCCTTGGAGGGACCACAGGGAAGTCACCTACAACCACACACAGTGCTGAGAACAGCTCCTCTCCCCAGTCTGCTTGTTTCAGACTTGGGGTCCACTCACTGCCAGGCTACCTCGCTGCCCCACCTCCCACCCTGGTCACTTCCCCCTGAACTGAGCTTTCAACACTGGACTCTACTTCAGAGGAACAAAATGCTCCCACTTCAGTTGTCTGTTTTGTATGAAACAGTGTAGACATACACACACACACACACACACACACACACACACACACCCAGAACTGTGGTTTAAAAAAAATTCTCTATCTAGTTAATACAAAATATCTTGGCATAACTGTCTTCTTTCTACTTTAATAAGTATTGTCATATTACCCACAAAGGGCCATCAGTGTATACTCCTCCAGCTGTGGTTGTGGAGGTCTCCATCTACCTGTGCCCAGGGAAGTGTTTTTAACCATGAGTCACTGTGCATTCATGTTTTCTGATGAAAGGGAATAGATAAGAGATCTACAATTATTTTTACTAAATCACAGCCCCAAGACAGCTACCTTTAACATCATAATGTTTTATTGAATTTCTTCCCAAGTTTTTTTCTGTACTCGCACATTAAAAAATAGAGTAACCTGTGAGAGGTCAGAGTGCATAGCTGAAAGATCTAAGATTAGGAGCAGAGCAGACCTGGCTGTGCCTTGGGTAAGTCACTTGGTTTCTCTAAGCCAGTTTTCTCATCTACAAAATGAGCATAAGAAGTGTTTGATGGATCAGTGATGATTTATTAAAGTATTTTTAGATAGTCACTGGCAAATAGTAAGCATTCAATTGTTTGCTGTTACTAATATTATATATGAAGTGTCTTACCTTATCTCAAGGCCAAAGTATTGGCGTTACAAGATGGAACTCTGGCTGTGGAAAGTTTACTTCCAGTATGTAATCTCAAAAGACACCTCCTGTCCCTTTCTCCACCACAGATTGCTCTTAACTTTGACAGAGGAAGAATTTTCGAGGGCGCCATACACTATAGAAAATAGCAGCCACAGAAGAGCCATCCTCATGGAACTGGAGCGTGTCAAAGCACTAGGTGTGAAGCCCCCCCAAAATCTCTGGGAATATAAGGTGAACTCTTTTTTTTTTTTTAAGTGAAAAACATGTAGAGAACAACATAGCGATCATCTGCGTGCCCACTGCTTAGGTTAACATCACCGACTCGATTGAAGCCCGGCCTCCCCACCCTCTTTAGCAGCCCCATACTCCTGCAGCTGGGCTGTATGCCCTCCCAGGCAAGTTTTCCTACTTGAATTATGGGAACGTATCTGCAAGCACCAGGACCACTGTCCTAATAGGATTTTAACCTTTACCTAAGAGGCATGAATGGAGCCTATCCTGCTGCCAGTTGCCTATCTCTGTGGCTCCACTCCACTCTTCTCTTGTGTGCAGTGTTCCACTCCACAGGGATATGACAATGTATGCATTTCCCTCAACACTGAGACTGTTTCCATTTTTGCTGTTAGAGCCCGTGCTGCTGTGGACATTGTTTTGGAAGTTCTTGTGCTCATATACAAGAGTTTCTTTGTAGTATATACTGAGGAATAGGATTACAAGATCACAAGTAAAGCACATCTTCAGCTTGACTAGATATTGGTAAACTGTTCTTCAACATGACTGCACCAGCTGGTTCTCCATCACAGAGAAGATTCTGCAAATACTCTACTGTAAAATGAATATTATTTTATTTGTTATAGAATATCTGGAATAATCTGACTTATACCCTTAAAAAGACATCATGGGGAAAAAAATAAATAAATATAAATAACCAGTGAGTTTATGGGGAAAAATGCTCACTCAAAATTAAAGAGAGAACAACCAGATGGCATTTTTTTTTCACCCACAGTATTGTCAAGGATGAAAATGTTGAAAATATGAGGAAAGAGACTCATGTTTTGTGGATCATAAATTGGTACAGTCCCTTTGCAGAGCAGTTTGTCAGTAACTACACGACTTTAAACCGCTCCTGCTCTTTGGGCTGCAGTTTTACTCCTCTGCCTGTAGAGCACAGGCAGCACAGCACCGAGAGTAGGAGCAGGGCTTGGGAGCCCAAGTGCTGGGACACGCTGGGCCTACACCACCAGCCAGTGCCCAGGCCGCCTCAGTAAATGACCTGTAGGGTCACAGTGAGAACTGAATGTTTGAATCACAAAACGTCTTTACATAAGATGTTCGGCGCAGAGTCACTGGTAATAGCAGCACGTGGAAAACAATTAGTGGGAACAGGTGAGATAAAGACGGCACGTCCATGCGTGTCAGCATGACAGAGGGAGGAGGTGATGCTGGGGGTGCTGATAAGGAAGGGTGCCCACATTGTGTTGTTAACTAAAAATTTAAAAAAAAAAGTGTATTGGAAGATATGCACATTTGTATGTATGTATATGTTTACATGTAAACATATACATATGGGGCTGGACAGTTAATTTAGCAACTCACCCTAGAAAAAGTGCTGCACACCTCACTGCTGAATATCACTATGGTCACCTTCAAAGTCCTCCCCTTAGGAAGCTGTGCACCAATGCCAGTGCCTCGTCCACTTTTCAGAGTAGTTTTAGAACTCTTTCTCTGGAATGGCCATCAGAGCTGTTGTCATATCTTGGCAAGGTTATGACACCTTACCAAGTTGTTTATACAGTGCTGCCAACGTAAGCAAACTTGTCAGATTTGGGGTAGAGGACAGCTCTGGTGGCCATTCCAGAGAAAGAGTTCCAAAATCGCTTTGAAGGGCAAACTAGGCACCAGCATCAGTGCATGGCTTCCCAAGGGGAGGACTTTGAAGGTGACCGTAACGACATTCAGCAGTGAGGTATGTAGTACTTTTTCTAGGATGAATTCGTGAAATTAACTGTCTAACCTCATAGAAAATTTCTGGAAATGGATACACAAACTGTTAACAGTGTTTTCATCTGGCAATTGGCAATTGAGAGTTGGATGGGAGGGAGAATTTTGTCACTTAATACATTTCTCTACCATTTGAAAAAAATACTTACTAAGAACATGTATTACTTTAAAACCAGGAAAACCACTAGTTCCAAAATTTTGAAGAATGGACATGGAGTTCCTAAGTAGAGTTTGTTGTTTTTGTTATAATTGTTTGTTTTTTTTTAATTTTAAAAAAGCCCTACTTTTTGATCATATAAATTATTTCTTTTGTTAATGTAGTAAACTCTTTTCATAGCCAGTATTAATCCTGTGGTGGGTTTTATTAATATCTGTGGGAACATTTCTGGGTCATGTGTCCAGCCATGACCCTCTATTTAAAATACATAAAAGTAATCTTAATCTTAACCAGAGTGAGTGGAAGCAAGTGTGACACTGGTGCTGGTGTAAAAGCAAGCAGAATCTGATCAGTCTGCTCCTTCAGATCTGTGCAGTAGCTCCCCCTGAGGGTGGCCATCTGATGATTAATATTCCTCCAGCCTTAGTGTCCCAGCGCAACGCCTCCTGAATGCCACTGTTCTCATCAGACATGAAAGAGACGGCTCCCCATTGTAGTGCTGTCATAATCACCTCCCGGGGCTGTGTTTCCTCCTTATCTTATAGGAAGTAGCCAAGAGTTGTAATATTTTGATCCCACATTCACATTGACTCCAGACCTACAAAAATGTGATCTGCTCATCTCCCTGTCTTGTGTGCTAACCGTGATGTGGCTGGATGCCATCGGCCTTTTTTCTGGGACCCTTGTTCCTTCACAGAGTGCCTACTCAACCGAAGTACTGGTCCAAGCCACTGGTTCTCGGGGGATGAAGAAGTCTTAGATATTACAATGATTTCGGCCCTCCAAAAGACCAAAGTATACGAAGGGATAGACAGCATTATCTGTGGTATTACTATCTCATAGGGGTGGGGGAATTATGAAAGAAATGCCCTTAAAAGGCTCTTTAAGGGAGTTCCCTGATGGTTTTGTGGCTTAAGGCTTCGGCGCTGGTGCTGTCAGCGCTGTGGCCTGGGTTCGATTCCCAGTCAAGGAGCTACCCACATACCAAAAAAAAAAAAAAACAAAAAAAACAAAAAAAAGGTTCTTTAAGGGTGATAATGAAAAAAAGTTGGGAAACACTGCTTTAGCATGAATGGCTTTCATTTACGTCTATGTCTCACCTAAGTTAAAACACAGATACTTCTAGAATTTTAAAATTCTATTAGATTTTTTTTTAATTAGTATAGAAAATTTCATACATACACAGAATTGGGGTAAAAAACTGCCATCTACCTATACCAGTGACAGCAACTCAGGGCTGTGTTTATTTCAGCAATACCCTATCTACTCCTAACCTGTTTATTTTGAAAATCTGAGATACCTTATTTTTCATAGGTAAATATTTCAGTGTGACTCTCTAAAGAGCACTTTTTAAAAAATGAAACTCCCCCCCAAATTAACAATAATTCTCTGATATTATCAAATAACTTGTCATTATTCAAATAACCCACATTTTTAGTTGATTTGTTCCAACCAGGGTCCAAACAAGATCCACATTTGGTTATGCCTCCTACATCTCTTTTAGCCTGTAGATTCCCCCTCCCTCTTTTTGTTACCCTGCATTTATTTGTTCAAGAAACCAGATCGTTTTGTCCTGTAGTTTGCCCACATCTTGAATTTTGCTGATTGTCTCCCTGTGGTGTCACCTAACAGGTCCCTCTGTCTGTCCCCTGCATATCCTGTAATTGAGTAGTTAGAGCTAGAGGCTTGCTTTGATTTCAGTTTGGTATTTTGGCAAGCCTACCTCAGAGGTGGTGGTGCTTTCTTCCACGAAGAGGCTCGTAATGTCCACTGTCTCTGTTTTCCTGATGGTCACAGCCACTGTTACCATGGATTGTTCAGAGCCATTAGTTCGTCAGGGATTGCAAAATGGTGATACTGGAATTCTCTCATTTCTTCTTCATTCGTTACTGAAATACAACGTTAAAAAAGAAAAAGTAAATTTCCCTCAACAGCCATTTGATTACCCCACGTACAGTTTATACCAGAAAGGCAGATGAAGTCCTTGACCCCTTATTTACCAGTTCAGGACAATGATTTGGCCCCGTTATCCCCCAGAGGTTACCCATTTCCTTCTTTAGGATTACTAACTGAGGAGTTTCATATTCGCGATGTGTTTGAATACATTCCAGTAATTATTCCAATTGATGTTCCAATTGTCCCATCTTTTCTGAGTAGGAGTCTCCTCATTTTCTGACTCCACTTTTTTTTTCTTTTTGGTTGGTTCCCTGACCGGGAAGCGAACCCAGGCCGCAGCCGTGAGAGCACCGAAACCTAGCCACTACACCACCAGGGAGCCCCTGACTCCACTTTTTAAACTGAACTTTTGAACTGAATTATAATGTACTTGCTAGTGAATCCTTTTGACATGACTTCATTGGTCTTTGATATTTTCCTTTCTTACGTGACAACATGTTCAAGTTACTCTTGTATCTTTCCTGACCCAAACCTGGAATCGGTCATTTCACAAATTGGACCTTTTTAAAAAAAACTTTTTACTATCGAAAACTTTAGGAACATCCAGTGACAGAGGGAAGAGTATACTCACCCAGCATCAAGTATCGACTCATGGGGCTTCTTGTTTTCATCTGTACCCCTCCACCCAGGCCCCACATCCCCAAGCCTGAGATTGTATTAAAGCATGACCAAACATCATATTATTTCACTCTTAAATACTTTACTATGAAACTCTCTCTAAAGAGGACTCTTTTCTTATAATCAAGAAAAACATATATTCTTATAGCAAAATTTACAAAAGTTACAAAAATGAAAATAAATTCCCATGATTCCACCTGAGATTCAAGCGTGGTTAACATTGCATTTTGCTGTTTTCTTCTGGACAATTTTCTACACATAGTTTAAACTGTCCTTTTGTTTATGTATTCATTCCACAAATGTTTGTTGACATCTGGTGTGATCCTGGTGCTCCTCTGGGAAAGGGATCTCAGCCCTGAACAAGGCCTTGCTGACACTGTTGAAACCAGATTGCTGTACATCCTTGAATATTTTTTTTTCCACATTGTGTCATGAGCATTCTCTAAAACTTCTCATGTTCATTTTTCCATGGTGAAATAGCTCCTGTAACTTCATTACTTAGGTCACAGATTTTATTTTTTTCTCCATTATGCACAGTGCAGTGCTAAACACGTGCATAAAGCCTTCTGTATTTCAGATTATTTTTATTAAGTGGTGCCCATTAATAGATTGGTTAAATTCAACATTTTTAAGACAGATACATTTTGCACAATTGCTTTCCCAGAAGGTTGTGTTCTACTGTAGTGCCCAGGGGTGTGCTTCCCCTCCCCACACTCCTCCCCAGCTTTGGAGGGAGATTGGATCTCTATATGGTGTAGCCCAAAGACTGATTACTTAGCCTCTTCTTGCCCTCCATTCATTCATTCATTGTTTAGGCAAACCATGCAGAAAAGGCTGATGGGAAAGGGTGTGAGGCTGTAGAAGGGGTCAGTGGGAGCTGGCTACCATGGCTGTAATGTGGCCCTGTGCCCACCTCATCCTCTGCAGGCTGTGAACCCGGGCAGGTCCCTGTTCCTGCTGTATGCCCTCAAGAGTTCCCCAAGACTTGGTCTGCTGTACCTCTACCTGTTTGACTACACAGACACCTTCCTACCCTTCATCCACACCATCTGCCCTCTGCAAGAAGACAGCCCTGAGGAGGATATCCTCACCAAGTTCCTGGTAGGTCCGCAGACTCAAGGCCTTGGAAGAGATTATTCTACCATTTCTCAGTGTGGTACAGGAGACATGGCTGCAGCCTGTCATAGAAGAGCCCACTTCATTTAGCTTTCATTTGAATTCTGCAAACGGAGCCCCTACAAAAGAAAAGGAAGCAGGAACTTGCCCCCTTCTAGAAGCCTATTTTGTTTCCTGCCTTGCATAACAAGAGGGGCTACCTTCTGGACTTGAAATATTTGGGGGGGTGGGGGGGGTGGAACCAAGCATTCTCTATGTTATAAAAGAAGATAGCATCGGCCCAGATTGCCCAAAGGTTAGATTTACGGGCCTGCCAGCTTGGGGTTCTGTCTCTCAGCAGGACCCCAAAGGATGGGTACGTGTTCTCCCACAGGGCAGAAGTAGTGTCATCCTGTCGGACTCAGAACAGGAAGCCATCAGTCAGCTCCCTGATGGGATCTGTCGTGTCACCTGACCACAGGGCCCGTTTCTTCAGTTTGACCCATGGATTCCTTCAGAACTATTGGTGGGCCCCATTGACTCAGTGGGATTTCTCTGTGTCTCGTTGGTTGCTTCATGGGGGTACACTGTCCTTTGCATTGCTAAGTTTGGGGCAATCCTGCCGATCTGTTTATATCAAAAAGTCACATGGATATAGGAATTGTCATACCCGTGTATGATCCACACCCATAAATGTTGAAATAGAATTCCTAAATAGCCAAAGACACATTTTTAAACATTTCAGTCAAGTGCCTGCCTGCCTGACTTCAGCACTGGACATAGTTTAAAGCCTGCTGATTAGCCCCGTGCACACTTTTCTCTAATTACCCACTTTGCAGCTGTTGCCCGCCCTTGCTGAACTGGGCACAGAGACCCTGTGGCCTTTCCACTTTAAAAAGTCCCAGCAACCCCTGCCCGCTCATCAAGCTGTTAATAGCTTGTTTGTTGGAAAACTTAGTGTCTGCTCCATTGCACAGTCTTGTTGAGCTTCCATTAGCCTTCTAGATGCCGATGGGTTGTTTAAATACTCCTGTTAATCATCTGCTAATACCTGTAATTAAAGTTTCTTATTTTCCCCAAAATCACTCTTTCAAGGTGTATGTTTAAATTTTCCATAACCTACTGTCATTCTTTCACAGCTGAGATTTTGAATTTAGGAAATTGGGCTACACATGCAGTGCTGAAGAAATTTAAAAACTAGTTAATTTCAATTCATTCAACCCCATTATTTATAACGCATGCTTAGATTTTCACTTCTGAGCTCCCACAGTTATGTAACAAGCATCTCAGTTCAGCCTCCTTGGTAACCTTTACCCAACGTAAGATTAATTATTACATGGTGAGTTGATGGATGCAAATTTCATTTTATATTGGGAGTGTGTGTGTGTGTGTGTGTGTGTGTGTGTGTGTGTGAATAAATATAAAACTCACTGGGATAACCACAATATATTTGTCTAAAAATCCTCATAATTTTTCATGTCCATTTTTATTGACTTTGGTTTGTACGTTACTTGTAAAGGACCTTCAAGAGCCCACATGGAAGCAGTGGAGAGAATTCCTTGTCAAATACTCCTTCCTTCCATACCAGCTGATGGCTGAATTTGCGTGGGACTGGCTGGAGGTCCACTACTGGACGTCGCGGTTCCTCATCGTCAATGCCATGTTACTCTCGGTTCTGGAACTATTCTCCTTTTGGAGGATCTGGTCAAGAAGTGAACTGAAGTAAGTGTGTTTGTACTGGGGCAACAGGGCCTGGAAAAGGCATCTCAGACGTGACGTCTCCTCGGGCCTTCGTTTAGAAACAGCTCTTAAGCAACAAATAGGAAAAATGACCATGTGTTTGGAGGGCAGAGGGGTTTTAATGGTGCTCATTGTTAGTGTGTCTCCGTGCATCTTATCCCCACATAAAAATCTACCACGTAAGGCCTGGGGATGAAAGGCACACATGAAGGATTTCAATCATTGAGGAGTAAACAACTGGGGGAGAGGGTACGTTATAGAACACAGCAGCACAGCAGAGCATAAAGAGATCTGATGAGGAATTCTGTAGGCTTCAGTTCTAATCCTGCTGTGCCACCAACTGGAACAGTGATAACTTCTCTGGATTAATGTGTAAAATGAGAAAGTTGGACTAGACAGTCAGAGTCAGGACTCTTGGTTGCCAGGGACAGAAACCAATCCAAATTGGCTTTCCTAAAAAGGGCAGTGCCCGGTGAGGCTTCCTGCATGGCTGGACCCAGAGACCTGAGTGCCATCTCCAGGACTGACTCTTTCTCCGTTGTTGGGCCTCAGGCAGCTGTCTTCATGTGGGGGCCCTAGGTCACTCCTAGCAACCCTTGTGAAAGGACAGCACTTCTTTCCCTACAGCCCTTAGAGAAGGCTCAGGGCCTACATGCCTCTGCTCTCATTAGCCCAGCCTGGGCCGCATGCCCACCTGGACCCATCACATGCTACAAGGGTATACGGGGCTCTCCTTGTCCAGGCCCAAGGCATGTACTACTCGTCCCCACAACCATGGGAAGGAACGGGAGGGAGGCCCCCCAAAGGAAACCTCAGAAGAGGTTTCTAGAAGGAAAGGGATGGCTGCTAGGCAGGCAGAAGTAACACATCAGCACATCAGCATCTGAGCAGCCTTAGAAATAGTTCTGAGGGCCTGACAAGTCTATCATTGACCTCAGTTAAATGAACTCATCGAGTCATGCACACTCACTGGAGCCCCTCCTCTGCCCCTGGCTTTCAGCTGGGCACTGCAGACCTTTTGGAAAGGAAGATGGATAGTCTGTCCTCCGAAGTCCTATAGCCCAGCAAGAGAAAATACGTCTGTTAAGTATATACAGGGTGGCATTGGGGCTATGATGGGGAGTCTCACCTGGTGGGGGACCACACGATAGTGCCGAGGGAGCACCATCTCGATTGTGTCCTGGGAGGTGAAGGGGTCGGTCAGGCAAAAGGTACGTCTCAGGCACCAGGGACAGAAAACAAGGTCTTTGCAACACAGGCGACCTGACTCTGCGCCAGGGAAAGGTCTGAGCATGCTGGTTGGCGTTAGGATTCCCACTGTGATCCCAGCTCACAGATGCATCTCTTCTTTTCCAGGACTGTGCCTCAGAGGATGTGGAGCCACTTTTGGAAAGTATCAACACAAGGGCTTTTTGTGGCCATGTTCTGGCCCCTCATTCCGCAGTTTGTTTGCAACTGTTTATTTTACTGGGCCCTGTACTTTAACCCAATTATTAACATTGATCTCGTGGTCAAGGAAGTCCGACGGCTGGAAACCCAAGTGTTTTGACTGGCACTGCCCAGGCTCTGAGGGACTCTTCCAGCCTCCCTGATGGATGAGCGGACTTCCTATTTTCTTCCCCTAGTAAACAGGTGCTGCTTTGTCTGTCAAAGGCTACAACCAAGTCCTCTCTCCCTCTGCCTGTGGCATTGTGGCAGCAGGGACTGACGCCTTGCTCACAGGAACTTGGGAGGCCCAGTCCACAACAGCTTGTAAGGACCACAGGTCTTCAGAGGACGTGGCGTGGGCAGCATCAGAAGGCTGCCACGTCAGCAGTCCCGCTTGCCCTGACCTCAGTGGCTTAGAGAGGCTCCCAGAGCAAGCAGGAGCCCTGAGACTATGCCCAAGACCAGGCTCGTGGGGGCCAGGCATGTCCTCTGAGTCACAGTTAGGAAAACGGGAGAAGATTGTCATAGGCAGAGCCAATGGCACATAAAAAATACAGAGGAAAAACCAAAATTCAATAGATGATTCTGTCTTATTGAAGAGTTGCTAGGTTTCACCATTAAACCTCTAAGGATTCCACCTGAGACTGGAATGATGGTTAGACTTCTTGTCACTGGTTGTGACTTGTAATCTCTGAAAGTCTGGACCCCTTTCTCTGAGTAGGGGAACTGAGTGGGATGTCAGGCCATTAATGGAGAGTAATTTACATCAGGCTGAGCTGCCTCAGTGCCACTTAAAATTGTTTTATTTTGGAGTTTGCTTTGTTTTGTTCTTAAGAATTTAATCTGTAAAATCCAGGATAGTCCTTTTGTTCAAGGAAACACTTTATACATTGACCTCACACTGTATAATCTTTATCATCTTGTTCTGATGTATAAAACAGCAAGTATAATTACACCAAACGCTGGAATTGTGAATATGAACGAGATGAACAATGGCCTCTTATTTCGTTCCAGTGTGAAAACAGGTGTGAAATGTGATCCACTGAAGATGGGCCCCACAGAGATAAGCTTGCATCCAAAGTGTTCTTTTGTGACTCCACGAACCAGTCATTAACCCTTTGTATCTTTGAAGATTTCACTCAAGCTTTGCATTGAAAGTTTGAAGAAATTACTTGAAATAAAAAATAAAGATGTTTTTATAAAGATAAAACTTGGATATAGAGAAAACTGTTTAGAAAACAGGAAAATCTGCATCACCTGATACAACCTACTGGTGATACCTAAGTCTCCCTGCCTAAAGGGAGCACTGAGCCAAGGAGCGGCCTTCAGGCACCTCAAGTGGAAGAAGGGAGACAAGCAGACTCCTGTGTTTGCCCATCAGGGCTGCCTGACTTGACTTGCTTAACACTTGTGACTTGCCAGAGACACTGACAGCTCTGCGGGTTTGGGGACACTGTAGTATTTGCACATCCGTGGTCTCTGTTTTCCTTTCCAGATGAAAAGATGGAGGCTGGGTGGCACTGGGAGAGCTGGGCCCAGGTTGGGCCACAGGTTGCCACACTCCCATCCCAGTGCCCCACACCTACTCCCCACACCCAGCTTCAAAGAACGAGTGATGCACACATCTGCCCAGGGAGGAGGGCAAGGGAGACTGGGCCTAGAGGGAAGGGGCTGGGCTGGACTCTCCTTACTGCCAGCAGGAGGGAGGGACCCATCAGAGGAGGGCCAGAGCTGCCGCTCTCCTCAGGCAGACCCTCCCTCGCAATCACAGCCTGCTTCGGGGCATCAAACGGTGTGTCTGTCAAATACTCACCCTTTGAGGCAAGAATTGCATTTCTGAAAATCTGGGCTAAGGAATAATAAAAAGGTTGACTATGGGGGTGGCAAAGATTTATTCCAAAGCATCCTCATCACATGGATAATGGATAAGAATAGGAAATACCACCGATATCCAAAAGTTAGCAATCTATAAAATGGTATCTATTTAAAATGGAGTTTCCAAAGATTTTTTAATGACATGAAGAAAAGTTTATGAAAACCATAAAATAGAGTCTTAACTATTAATACATTTTTTTAATTATAGATGCTGAAAGTAGTTATTCTGGATTGTGGAAATTGGAGTGATTTTTTTCTTCTTTATATTTCTCTGTATTTACTTTTAAGAAGTGCGTACGTAATACTTTCATAATCAAGAAATACATTTTAATGATTAAAGATGAAGTGGGATGGGGAAGAATAAGCTCCCTCGAGCTAACAGCTACTAGACTTGAACTTCCCAAGGGTGGCCGTCTTGTTTATACTCCGACCCAGAACCTATTATAGAACAAGGCCAGGTGCTTAGCAGGTATTTGTTCATATCTGACTACTCGCCATCGAGGGTTATAAGACCAAGTTTAGCCTTTTCATAAAGGTTGAACCTCAGAAATGGTACCAAACCCAATATAGTCATAAACACAGTCGTGGTTTTATAAAATAGACATGAAATTTTGACCTTAAACTAAAAACCAAACAGTCTCCAGCCCCAAGTTCCAGTACAGGAGAGAAAGCAAACACACAGGTTTGTAGCTTTAAAACCTGGCCTCAGTTCCCCCCTGCAAAGAACTGAATGTGACTGTTGATTAGTGAAAAGAAGTTTTATTTCCTTGAGCAAAAGAAAATCTCAAGTCAGGCTAGTTAGTCACACTTGAGCAAGTAGTCCTGCCCACATAAGAAACGGGGGTAGAAGAGGTACTTTAAGTTGTACTTAGTTTTGGCTAAGCAGTAAGCAATCTCCTGGTCACACCTGCACATGAGTTCTTGACATTTGTCCCCTGCTGGTCCTGGAAGAAATGGGGAAACTGAGGTTAGAGCAGGGACTGGCAGAGCTTTGAGGATAAACACGAGGGAAGCCACTAATGCTGTTGACAGAAAGGGCCATAAATTGCCTGTGTGACGCCTGACAGTGCACCACGTGATCTCTATCACCACAGCAACTCCAGGAGGGAGATGATGTTAGCCCCATTTTTCAGAAAAGGAAAATGAAGTTGCCAGGAGTTGTTTTCGGATGCAGAGTTCAAAGTCCATATGAGCTTTTGGCTTCTCTTTTGCATCAATATTGCACTGCTTTGTTTGAGGATCTGTTTAGATAAACAGTAGGTGACCATCCAGAGTATTATTTTTTTAATGCCTGCGCTCCTGCTTCCCAGCTGTGTGATCTTGCCTCAATGAACCACGTCCTCATTTAAAACGGGGCATTACCCACTTGGCAGGGTCACTGGGAAGCTTGGGTGAGGAAACCTATGGAAAGTGCCCGGGATAGACAGGGCATCGCCCGTGCACTCAATCAGTGTTGGCTCCACCTGCATTTCTCTGCCTTCTTTATCCAAGTCTCCTTCAGATGCTCCTTCAAGAAAAGCAGCTTATTGTAGGTAGTGATCAGGTATTCTCTTCTCCCCTCCATCCTGGGCCTGCCTTATACAGAGATGCAAAGGTTGCCATCCAAAGATAAGTCTCCCTCTGCCTTGGGAATCCCACTACTAGAGATGCATTACTTTGGGATGGAAAGATTTTGTGATCTTCAAGTTCTATCTTATTAATGTAGACAGTATCGTGCCTTAAACAGCTTTGGATACGCTGCCTAACCATGCCACCCACTGCCTTTTTTTTTTTTTTTTTTTTAATGTGGGTAGTTCCCTGGCTGGGAATCGAACCCAGGCCGCAGCGCTGACAGTGCCGAAGCCTAAGCCACTACACCACCAGGGAACTCCAACCCACTGCCTTTTAGTGTAGGCTTTTAATTATTCACATAAATGAAGGGGTAGGGGGAGCCACCTGTTACTAAATCTTTCTGGATTCTTTCCAGAGACGCAGTGAGTGAGCATGAGTTTTGGAGTTAGCCAGCTCAAACGTGGGCGTAGTGGCGACATGCCTTTAGACACGTCACTTCATCCTTCTCAGGCCATTTCCTCAGGTGCAACATGGGGATACTAACAGCCTACTTCTAAGTTCTGTTGGGAGAATGGGAAGAGACCAAGTTGGTAAAATGCAAGGCATACAGGGGGCACTCAGGAAGCTGGAGCTGACCTCTTCCAGCTGCCAGCCCATCTGTAAAGATCCCCTCTCCAAATATACAAGTCCCCTGGAGATCCTAGCAAGAGGGAGCACCAGAGTCAGAAAGTTCATCAGCTTCTCTCCTGGAGCAACACCCATAGAGGCTGGCAGCGCCAGGAGGGGACACAGTGATGGGTGAAAGTGTCAAGCAAGGGGCCCAGGACTCTCTGTCAATCATTTTTCCAGGCCCTGTTGTGAGCTGAGTTGATTAAGTGTGTTTATGTGCATGACTGTACACATGGTTGTCCAAACTCAGTCAGGCCCAAGACAGCTTCAAGATCACCCATTTAAATCACCTCATTTTCAAATAGGAACTCTACTATTAAATACATGAATTATAGGAAATGGTATTAAATTACATTAAATAAATTCTATCACTGCCATAAATGAAAAACCAAAATTTTATAAACGTCAGAAACTGATACAAAAAACAAACCAACAACAACAGCTAGTGAAGATAGAGTTCTAATATCAAAGTCTAGTTAGATGCTATTGCTTATGTAACAGCTACACATCCACAAATTGGGGTGTCTTGGTTAAAAATATGTATTAGCAAGTGGCAATAGGGCCATCACACTGCCTAACTGGAAAAATGAACAGAGGACTGAAAGGGAAATCCTCACCTAAATTCATTCATCAAGCTTCCCACACTCTGGGAAACTACTGGAGGAAGGGTAAAACACAACTCCAAAAGCCTGTGTTTAAACACTCTGCCAAATGCCTTGGTTATAATTCATTAAATAGGTAACACAAAAAAGTAGGGACGATGGGAGACTGTGCAGTTATGCGGAGCCACCTCATCCGTCCTCTCTGGGCGGTGCCACTGGCACCCCAACCTTACGGAACAGAAACCCAGGAACGGGCAAGGACACTAGGACTCCAGCCCAGCCCTGCCCAATGCCTGGCCTCATTGCCTGTCCACAGGAAGGGAAGGAAATGTCAACTCAGGGAATGTGACGCCCTTACAATTCATGTTTACACCAGAGGACTTTTTAATGGAGTTCTAATAACGTGGGGAAACAGCTTATACCTCAGAGAAAAAGAAACAGTACAAAAACAGACTGCTCATATTAGAAGTATATGTGTGTGCACTAGAACAAGGACAGGAAAAACACCAGGAGTTCTATTTCCCATAAAACGTTTACATTTGTAATTTCAGACTTTTCTCCTTTGAGCCATGTGATGCTTTCACCATGGAAAAAGCAATCTCATCAAACTCTGAGGAGGAGCTACTCCGAGGTTTCATTGGTGCTACCTGGTACATCTAGTGTCTATACCACTCAGTGGCAGTGCCACGATAAGGTGCTTATGGGCTTCAGCGGCCTCCACCTCCCTCCCTCCCAGGTCTCCCCCTACCCCCAACCCACCCTCTATAAAAAACGCAATTCACATGTTTTAAAGTGCCCTTGCCATGTAAATGACCCTTTAGGACAAGTGCTCTAGGCCCCCTTTCAGGCTGCCCACCAGCCCTTCCTACACATGAATTCTAGAGCTGCCTCAAATACACCACTCGACCAGCAATCCTAGGACTCCATGTTACAAAACCCTCACACACGTGCAGAGGTTCATGAACAGCCACGGTCTCTGCAGTCGTGCACAGCAGTTGGTGGAAAAGTGGTCAAAATAAACTACATTCATGCCACAGACCCGACGTCCTCAACCACGGGCCCTCATGTCCCAGAGGGGGCATTTGGCATCGTCTAGGGACATATTTGGTTGTCATGTGTTCGGGGGTGAGGGGAGGTGCTTCTGGCATTTATCTGGTTGGTAAAGACCAAAGATGCTGCTAAATACCCTGCAATGCACAGACAGCCCCCCAAAACAGAGAGTTATCCATACAAAATGTCAACAGTGTCAAGATTAAGAAACTCTGCCATAGGTTATTACCTAGCTTTAAAGAATATAGTCAACCTGTATGTTCCAAGATGTCCCAGACACTGTTAAGTGACAAAAATTATAACATATATGTAGTGTGATCCGCTCATTATTATTATATACCTATACATCCACACATACATATGTCTGTGTATGAGGGCCGTCTGGAAAGTATCCAGCCATGTAACCATTCTCGTTATATTGACAAAGGCTGGATTTTTTCCAGACGGCCCTCGTATGTACATATGTACACATGTACGTACATACACATGTCTGTACTTACACACACACACACACCACACACAAATCTAGAGGAAAAGGTGCCGAGGGGGGGCTCCCTGGTGGTGTGGTGGCTGGGCTTCGGTGATCTCAACGCCACGATCTGGGTTCGATTCCCAGCCAGGGAACCATCAAAATAAAAAATAAAAAAAAAAAAAAAGGAAAAGATGCCAAACTTAACAGAAGCTACTTAACTCTGATAGGTAGAATATAACTTTCTACATTACAAATATTTCTATATTATTTGAACTTCTAACAACAAATGCATTAGATTTGAATCAGAAAAAAATATGTGGGTGAATGGACAGACAGACAGATAAACAACAATGTGTGAATATTGGTAAGAGAGCCCCCGAGGGCAGAAGCAAGCCCTTCTGCCTATAAACGCTCCGTGGGCTGGGGCACAGCAGCGACACTGTTCCCACAGAGCTGGCTAGAGACCAGCTGTCTAAGGACAGGGTGACTGGGACTAACCCCCCAGCCAGCTCCTCTTCCCTCACCCATCCATCCCTCCATCAGCAAGCCTTGCAGTCTGCCTTCCAGCCAAGGATGTCCAGAGTCAGCCCCCTCCACCTCCTGCACTGCCACCATCTGCCCACCCCACCGCTCACCAAGACCACTGCAACAGCCCCCCAACCAGTGCCTGGCTTCCACCCCTGCTCCCTCCAGGATGTGGACCATGCACAGCCAGAGTGGTTCAGGTAAAATGCAAATCACACCCTGTCCCTCCTCTGCTCAACACCCCGCCCTACACACCCCTGGGGGGAAAGCCTCCATTGCCCTATACGATCCGGCCCTCACCTCTGACATCATCCCCTGCCTCTCCCACTCTAGGTGACAGTGCCCCAGCCTCCCCGCCCTCCTGGAGCTCCTGGACCAGCCATTCATTCATTCCCACCACTTCCTCCCGTGGCTCCGCCCATTCCCCAGGTCTCTGCTTCAAGGGCATCTCAGACTCAGTGAGACCTTTTCTGGCCCCTGGCCATCTATATAAGAGAATATCCCTCCCCCTGCATCCCTGCTTTTATTGAGGAAAAATCCCCATAACAAAATTTACAGTTTTCACCATTTGAAAGCACACAAGTCAGTGGCATTTAGTACATTCACAATGTTGTGAGAACATCACCTCTATCTGGTTCCAAAACATTTCTATCATTCCAAAAGAAACCCCATACACATTAAGAAGTCGTTCCCCATTATCTCTCTCCTGAGGCCCTGGCAACCACAAATCTGCTTTCTGTCTCTACAAATACTCTGGATGTTTCAGATCCTTGGAATCATATGATGTACAATACAAGGGCTGTCGGAAAGTATCCGGCCATGTGATATAAAGAAAAGAGGCATTTATGGCTGGAATCTTTTCCGGACAGCCCTCGTACATGACCTTGTGCATCTGGCTTCGTTCACTTAGCAGCCTGTTTTCAAGATGCATCCAAGCCCTGGCAGGTATAGTACTTGGCCTGCTTTATTTTCTGGCATAGCACATATAAAAGCACTCAGCACAGACAGCCTGACTTCTCTGTCTCGCCTAAAACCTAGCATGGAGCACGGCACAGAAAAGATTCTCAATCACATTTGCAGGAAGAACACAGGAAAACCATATATCGTTTCTAATTCCCACACAAACGCAGCATCTAAGTTTTATTATTCCCATTTTCCAGATGTGTAAAGTGGGGCTCAGAGGGCTTAGTAACTTGTCCAAGGCCACTGGGCTGGGCAGGGGTGACCAGGACTCCAGCCCAGGATCCTCTGACCCAATGCCTGTACCTCCTCCCTCATGTTCCTACCCTCCTCCCTAAGCAAGAAAGATTCTTTTAAAAGCAAGACTCGGTCTCACTCCTCCATAGCATTAGGAACCCAACATCATCTTGTTATTCAAGAATAATAAAAACTTAAAAGGAAAAACAGCTCCCAAGGGTTAAGTTTAAAATAAAGGCCTGCCAGTAAATATTATTATAGGCTTAAAATTTTTTAAAATATATTTAAGTCAGGCCCTAAATGGAAAATGGGCCACATCTGTAATTAAGTAAACAACTATGTTCAGAATATCTCCAAACAGAATAAGAGGATATTTTTAGCCCAAAATGCATAATAGATATTTTGGTTCTCTTAGTTTGGTTCAGGGAGGGCAGTTCTGTAAACAGGCACAGACTCCACCAGCAGACACACCAAAAAATATTCCACAAACCCCATTTTCACATGGTTAGGGACAAGTGAAACATGCAGGCTGAAGGGAGAACGGAAAAGTTCTTTAATAGATTTCCAATTCCAGGCCCGTTTCACCTCCTCTCTGCCCACATCGGAAGGGAGCAATGTGGGGACAGGGAATGTGCCCAGGTGTGGGCACATCACCACCGTGTTAGTTAGGCAAGTCATCTCTTTCCCTGGGTTTCAGTTTCCCTGACTCTCAATGACAGGGCCAGACAAGATGAAGTCCGGGGTACTTTCAGTCCTAAACATTGCTATTATGTCTCCATGTTAATTCAGTTTTGCTCCTACGCCAGCTCCTAAGTCGTACTAGGGAGATATGGCTGAGAATCTGTGCACATCTAAAGACATCCTTCTGGCGACCCTTACAATTGCCTCCTTCCCTCCGGAACAGACCAAGTTGCAGAAGCTGGGGTTTTAGTGCAAAGTCACACCACGACCTCACTTCTCTCTAGTGGGAGGTAGTGGGGTCAGACAAAGGTTCAGGTCAGGATGAGGGAGGGAGGGGAGTGGGTCAGAGGGAGAAATAACCCTTGTCCAATCTGTTTATCATGCGGTAAGTCTTTTTTTTTTTTTTTTGCACCACCCACCGTTGAGGTAAGGAAATGGAGAACCAGAGAAGTCATCCATCTAGGGCCAGGTGATTTTCAGAAAGAACAGCAAGACCAGTTATTGGGGAAAGAGGAGTCTCTTCAACAAAAGGTACTGGGACAACTGGATATCCAGATGCAAAAGAATGAAGTTGGATCCCTACCACACACCGTAGATAAAAATTAACTCCAACAGGACCAATGACCTAAATATAAGAATTCAAATCATAAAACTATTAGAAGGCAACAGGGGTAAATCTTCATGACCTTGGATCCAGCAATGGATTCCTGAGATAGGACACCAAAGATAGGATCAACAAAAGACAAAATACATTGGGCTTTATCAAAATTAAAACTTATATATATCAAAGACATTATAAAGAAAATGAAAAGATAGCCTACAGAATGGGAGAAAATACTTGTAAATCCCCTACCTGAGAAGGGTGCGGTACCCAGAATATGTAAAGAACTCTTATAATTCAACAACAAGAAGACAAACAGCCCAATTAAAAATGAGCCAAAGACTTGAATAGACACTTCTATAAAGATACAAAAATGGCCAACAAGCACATGAAAACATGCTCAGCACTATTATGACAAGGCAAAGCAAAGTCACGTGAGATATACTAATCACCCCAACTAATAAATACCGTCCATCAAAAGGCAACCTGTCCACCCACCATCCATCTACCTCTTTCGGCTATTTCGTTTTGATGCATGTCAGAGTCATCTGCAGAGATCAGTACACTTTACCCTTAAACACACCAGGCTCTGTATTCCTTTTCTTTTTTATTTTAATTCACAAGTAATTCGTGAAGATGTTCTCTTTGTAAAAGATGGAAATGTGACAGGCAACATACTCCCTTCAAATTGATCGTGTCCCTAGGAATGACCACAGCCACCCTCAGTTGGGAGTGTATTTTTACCTACCTTTTCCTGAGCTTTGCCTGTGTCTGCGTGTAGCCAAGGAAAGTGGTGGTACTATCTGCAAGGCTCTTCTTCTTTGTTTTGTTTTTGTTTTTGTTTTAACACAAATGGAGCTTTTCTGAAATGTCACTCTTCAGTTTGCTCCGTCACTCGTTGTTCCGCATCAGCACATGGCTTTACCTTACCCTCCCTCCAGGCTTCAGTCTTCCACAGTGAGGACACATCATGGGTTTAAATGCCTAGACCTCGTCGGAGGGACAGTTCAGTTTTTTAGACCTGGTGTCATTTCTATCTTTTTTGGTTCTTGTCCAGACAACAAAGAAATGGGTTTCCGTGTTATGTTTTTAAGTGTTCAATATTAAAGATCACTTATATAGATAAATCCAAAAGGTGGTGTATGGAGAGTTGGAAGAAATGGTTAAGTTATTACAACCAGGATGTCCCGGGACTCTCAGGGAGGTTGGGGTTGGTGCTACTGGGGACTCACCGCACACGACCTGCTGATCGATGCACTGCCAGGAGTAGGGCGCCACCTTGGTCTTGCAGCCAGCCTCCTCCTCGGCTTGAGCGTAGCAGCAGTCGTGAAGATGACAGCACCTGGGGATGGCAGCCATCAGCCCCACTCCATGTTGAGCCCTCAGCTGTGTCTGGCAGGGACAGGCCAGCCAGATTCTGCCCTGCCCTCGAGGAGCTCCCAGTCTGGTGAGGGGAGAGGCAGACAAGCTCCAAAAGCGCATGATCGGTGAGAGACACGCTGGGATGCGGGGTAAGGGGCGGGGACTCTGAAGGCCGGAGGAGGCGCTGTGCCCCGCCACGGTTCAAGGAAGGCTTCCCAGAGGGCTGATGCGCGCGCTGCATCTGGAAAGATACCGGGAACCAGACAACCAGTGTGTGGAGGCCGCGGCTGGCACAGGAGCCTCGAAAGCACAAGGCCGAGTAAACCCCTGCTGGTCACATCCAACAACCAGGGAACAGTCACATTCTGCCCTCTGCCACCTGGTGGCTGTGCAGAACCAACGACTGCTTGTGCCTCTCTGGGCCTCAGGGCCCTCACCGGTAAACAGGGATAGCCATCATGCCTGTCCCCAAGGCAGGCCATGGGGGTAAATGAGAGGAAGACGTGGGAAGACCTAAGGCCACAGCCTCGCACAGAACAGGCACATCTCACGTGGTAGCAGAGTGCAAGTGGTCAGGGCTGTGACTCCAACCAGACTGCCTGGGTTCAAATTCCATCCCCTCTTTCTCTCTGTGTGGCCCCAGGCAAGTTACTTAATCTTTCTGTGCCTCAGTTTCCTCATCTCTGAAATGAGATTATTGTGAGAACTCAAGAAAGGGGAGGTCTCAGAACAGTCCCTGCTACGTTATAAGTCTGACCAACTTTATGTTATTTTTTTCAGCCAATGTAATCATCCCATGGCCAGGAGGGGGGCAGCTGGCACCAAGGTTTGGCTGCAATGGCCATGTTAGCAGAAGCCCTCTGCCTCCCAGGGAGTACCACAGGCCTTAACTACCCCAGGGGGTGGGAGACCTTCTAGCCTGGCCCAGGCCTGCACTCACCGGTCAATGTCATCCAGAGGTTGGCCATAGCCACCCAGGCCACAATAGCAGCCATAGCTAAGATAAGCCAGGGCGCTGCGGGGGCCAACACAGCGTATGGTCTCTGCCAGTTCTATGAGCCCACGCCGGTGCACATGTGACTTCAAGGAGGCTGGGGGAGAACAAAGGTTAGAGGCTGAAGATCAGGTCTGCCTTGACCCCAGGGAAGGTCAGTGGCCTGATAAGGGCCTGGATAACTGCCTGGGTTTGAATCCTGCTCCTCCTACTTCCTAGCTGTGTGCCCTTAGACAACTTACTCAAGTTCTGTGCCTTGGTTTCCCGTCTGTAAAACAGAGGGATAAGGGGACCTAACTTCATAGAATGAAATGAGATCAAGCATGTAAAGCACCTGGCATAACAAGCTCTAATGATTATTACCAATGTCCTCAAGGCAGCCATGAAAGAGAAACAGGACACAGAGTCACAGCATCTGAAAGATCACACCACTGGGCCTTCGCACAGGCAGGTCCCTCTTCTGGAATGCCGATTCCCAGTCCCCTGCCCTGTCAACATCAGACGTAATCAGACGTAATCGGACTGCAAGTTGTCTATCAAATGTCTATCCAGTTGCCTGTGGTGAGCTCTGGACATCAGAGGAGAGCTAAAGCGGGGCTCCTGTCCCTGGTCTTCCCCAACCCCGACCACCATTCCCTTCAAGACTCTGGCTCAGGGCCCTTGACATCCCCTCTTATTGTCATTGCCCAGGTGCAGCTTCCTCCCACACAGGCAGGCCCTGTGGCCCAAGTCCAGCCATGGCTCTGACACATAGCAGTCCACAGCAGGTGAGAAAAAGGAGGCCTGGGCAGGAAGGATGACCCCCAGTCACATGGCCAACACAAACATGCCTGACTGGGAGAATCTGGCCCAGGCTTCTGACTCCCAATCCAGTGCTCTTTCCTCCAGGGGCATCTAGGAGCGGGGTCACTGAATGGGGCCAGGGGCCTCCAAACCTGCTGTGAACTGGGCATCAGAGAATCCCAGAGCGACTCCTCCTTCTGGAGAGGGCAATGCATATATTCTCTAGCGTTTGGTCAAAAACAAGTCAGAGTAACAGCAGGAGATGCAGTGCTCCCCAATTTATAGGCAGCCCCCTTTGTCAATGGCATAGTCTGCTCGCCTTGTGGGAGAGATTATAGAGAGGCGAGAGGACTCATCCCGGGCCCAGGGCTGCTGAACCGCATTCCTGGGAGTCCCCTTTCCACTGCTCTGGGACAGCTGAGCTGGAGATTTATGCATTGCATTTGGTCACCGTGTCTCCTTTGTCTTTTCATTTAGAATAAGTTTTTTCACACTGAGTTTTTTGAAGAGTCCAGGCTAAAATTAAATCCAATTTTGTTTTTCCTGAGTGACAAAAGTAGCATATTTGTATGAGGGAATAGAGATGAGATAAATAGAAACAAAATGTAAAAAAAAAAAACCAAGTTAAAATAAAAACAAAAAAAAAAAAACCCCAAGTTTACAGTTAAAAGCTTTACCCTCCTTTCTGGGTTACCATTCCTGCACTCCTAGGACTTGCCCAGTGCTGCTCCCAGCTGCCCACACCTCTGCCTGAAACCCCCTGTGGCTCCCACCACCCTGCAGATAAAAGCTCAGGGGCCCCCTGCAGCCCAGGGGCCCTGCAGGAGCTGGCTCCTTCCTTCTCCCCAGTGTCCTCCTTCAACGCCCCCAGCATGGGCCCTGCTCATCACTTCCTGTTCCTCCTGTTAAACTTCCCATCACCCACAAGTATATCCTGGGCTGCAAATGCCCTCACCCCATCTTCACTCAGCTCACCTGTCACCTCCTACAATCTGCTTCCCCCCAGCTGACCACAGGGGCCCTTGTCACATGCTGCTGTCTGCTTAGGGGAGTGACCCCCCAGCCTGGAAGTTCTTTGAGGGCAGCTCCCTGCTGTAGGCAGCTCCAGATCCCCTGGCATGCAGCAGGCTTCCAGAAAAGGTCCCACTAAGCCCCCAGTCCAAGCATCCCTGACTGAGCCCCAGTCTTAACCCTGTACCCCACCCCCACCCCATCCCCAGAAGTCCTTCACCTTGACCTAACCACACTCTGGCACCTCAGGGTCCTGGGCACTGCCCTCTGGAGAACCCAAGCATGGGGCAGACGCCCAGCACTGGGTTTGGAACCAAGGAAAACACTCCTTCCCAGCCAGCATAGGTGGGGCAGGTCACCCTGGGGTCTGTTTGCTCTGTCTGCCCACGGTAGCCTCTGCTGGGAGTGCCAAGGCTGTGCAGGCTTCCTATCTTCCCATGGGCCTAAGGGGTGTGTGTGTGTGTGTGTGTGTGTGTGTGTGTTTCCCCTGGGGGTGTCTTTGTGTTTGGGAGTGAGCCTGCCTGTCTATGAGCCCTACACCAAAGTGTCCAGGTGAGGCTGAGGGTTTGTATGTATATGATGTGGTTTCTGTATCCCTGTGAGCATGTGTGTGTCTGTGCACCCCAGAAATGGGCAGTCACTGAAGGGACCTCTCCGAGGGCAACTTTCCGTCCTTCCCTGACCCCAGGGAGGGCCGGGCCCCTTCTGCTCCTCCCAGCCTCTGGTGTCCCCCTGGTAGTCCTACCCCAGACCCAAGGGACAGGAGGAGTGAACAGTCAGTCCACAGGATCCCAGGCAGGGTGGGTGGGGAGGGTCTGGTCACTGGAGAGGGTTACAGTGAGTGGAGGGGTGTCTGGGGAGGACACTGAGCCCCTGGGGTGAGGGCTGGGCTAGTTTGGGATCCTCAGGAGGAGTAAACGAGTGGGAGCTCTTGGGGAGGACTGGGGACAATGCCTCAGTGAGCCAGAGAAAGGAGGGCTGGGGGCTGTAGGGCTCCTGGGATCTTGGGGCGGGCTAGTGAGCTGGAGTCCTTGCAGAAGGGCAGGGAGCAGGGAGCAGGGAGGAGGAGTCCCCGGAACTCCTAGCACTTCCGAGGGGCCCATGCCTCACTCACCTGCGCTGGGCAGGAGTCCGGGTACCAGTAGCAGCAGTAGCGGCAGCATTACTGACAGGCACAGGGGACGTGAACCCTTCGGATAGTGGCGGATGAGGGACGAACTGGCGGGCCAGTACAGTTACTAAGACGGGGCCGAACCCCCACCCCTATGCCCCGCCTGCCCCCGCTCCCGCCCCCCCTCCCCTCCCCCACCCCTCACCTTCCCCCACCTCCACCCCTCACCTTCCCGTAGGGCCCGGGCGGAGCCTGGTCAGGGCGGGCCCCTGGGGCGGCAAGAAAACTCCCTCTGGGCCCCCTGCATCTTGGTCTTCGAGTGGGCGCCCGGGGCCAAGACAGAGAATCCCGCCCAGGATGTCACTGATTAGGGTTTGGGGAGAATTGCGGAGAAAGGGCCGTTAGCTCAGGTCGAGTCACCGAGCAAATGCGCAAAAACGGTGCTCTGTTGATTTTATTACCTGCAGCCCTCTCCCAGCGCTCACCAAAAGGAGAAGCCTTGGGGGAGGGGGAGGGACCGAAATGATTTTAAACTCTTCAAATGTGGGAAATTTGGCACTCCTGATACCCCTCGAAATCAGCTCTTTGCACCGCCCCCCACTCCCATTATACGTGAGAAACTGAGGGGGTCAGAGATGTGCCCAGAGTCACGCAGGGTCCTGGGAAGAGACAGCTGGGATGGTGGGGGAGAGGGGCAAGCCTCAGGCCGCACCCTTTCCACCCCAGGCTTCTCCTCCGCTGGAGGGGTAATAAGGCTTCCTCCAAGAGACAGACAGGTGAGGTGGGGAAGACATAGGACGCACAGTAGGTGCTCAGCACTGAAAGGAGATGACATCGATGACAGACATCTTTCCCCTTTGTCCCTACCCAATTAGTCACCAATTTCTGTTGATTTCGAGTCATAACTAGTTCTGAGAGTGCAACCCTAGACCCCTCCCATGCCATGGCCAAACTCTAGTAAAAATAATGGCAACTAAGGTGATAGCATTTCCTATAGGCTGTAGAGTGTGCTAAAGGCACTAGGTTAAAGATCTTATCACGACTTCCGACCCCTGGTGTCTCCATTTCATAGGAAGAAACTAAAAACAAGAATCAGGGGAGCCCCGATTCAAATCACTTCCTACATGATGCCAAGCCTCTGCCTCGTTCTATGAAAACCTAAGGCACCAGGCCACCCATCTGCCATTCTCTGAGCCACTGTCACCCTACTGCAGTGAGCTCCTCAAGGCAAGGCCTGGGTCTCTCCCCCTGAACCCGCAGCATGGGCCTGACTGGCACACCGCAGGTGTTCCATTGTGGCTTGTCCACACAGATTATGGGTTTCAGACTCTCCAAAACATGAGGTAAGAAACATTTTCCTTCTTCTGAGGGTCTTTCATGGGCAACGGAGGATAAATCATCCCATATAAATCTACGGAGAAAGAAGAGCTTCGGCATTCTTGATGCCACCGGAGGTCACAGTACTTTTAGCAGAATCCAAAACCCAGTGTTGGGAAGGACAGCGAGATTTGTTCAAGCACGGCAGTATGCATGTCCAGCACACTCTGTTTTAGAAGGTAAGGAAGTAGGTGATGGAATTTTGAAAGATTACTCACAGGTAAAACCTAACTCTTGAGAAAATTAGGATGGTCTTATCTCCCAAAGGCTCTAGACGGCTGCACATTAGCTGTACACATGCATGTGAGGTCAGACAATTGATTTCGCGACCTCATCCTAGAAAAAGTGCTCCATACCTCATTGCTGAGTATCACTACAGTCACCTTGGGACTGTACTCCCCTTGGGAAGCTATGCATCAATGCCAGCACCTAGTCCACCCTTCAAAGCAATTTTGGAACTATTTTTTTGGAATGATCATCAGAGCTGTCGTTGTCCCCAAAATCTGACAATTAAGTTCATGAACTTGCCATTGTGCACTTACGTTGGCAGCAAGGTACAAACAACTCCGCAAGGTGTCATAACCTTGGCAAGTTAGGACGACAGCTCTGATGGCCATTCCAGAAAAAAAGTTCCAAAATTACTTTGAAGGGTGGACTAGGCACTGGCATCGTTGCATAGGTTCTCAAGGGGAGTGCTTCGAAGGTGACCATAGTAATATTCAGCAATGAGGTACTGTGTCAATGAGGTATTGTGAAATTCATTGTGTCACCTCATATGCACAGAGGAAAACTCATTTACACTGCTAAGTCCATTATAATTAAGAAGTTAGGAAAATTTGTTCTCAGTATTAGAACTTTTATGACAAAAGCTCTACCAGTTTAACTGGTTGGCCTCAATCATCTGCAAAGCGCCTTTATACAGCATCTCTTGTTCCCAATTATGTTAGATAACTGGGACATTAGTTCCATCACCAAATATACTAATGTTCTACAATCTCACCTCAATGAACCCATTAAAAATAAGGTAAATTATAAGTCACATCCAAAAGTGCCTCAGTTGGATGTGCTGAGAGATACAGGGATATGACAGTATGTGAATGGAGTCAGAAATCAGTCACTTCCTAAGGGTGAGTTATGCAAATTAATTAACTGTGCCCTAGACTTGGGCTAACCAGGTCTTCAGGTTTCATCGTGGTCTACTGACAAAAGGTTGCTACAAATATTTGGTGGGTAAAGATGATTTCTTCTTCTTTGTGACAGACTGGGTACTCCTCTACCACTAGAAGGTAAAATGACTCCACACATACCAGGGAGCATATGAATCTGGGTTCTTTCTCCAGCTCATGAGACCACAAACAGCAGAATGGTGAATCTCATCACACACAGACCAGCACACCCTTTGACCCAGCAACCCATTCACACACAAAGTTGACCCTTAACGAAGAGAAAACAACCTAGAATCAACCTAGATATCCAACAATAAAAGGGTAGTTAGGTTATGACATTTTCATATGGTAGAATATGCATTCAATCTAATATAGAGTGTTTTTGAAGAATATGTAATGGACATTTTAAAATACTTTAAGAAGCAGAAACTTACAGTATAATCCTACCTTCATAATTACAGGCCATACAACTAAGCATCTATATACGCACATACTTACTGTACATACACATGTGGGGCTCTCTGGAGGGAACATGAGGGAGAGGGAAGACGAAAGGAAAAAAGTGAATGAAATGTATCAAAATGTAATACTGGTTATCCTCTGGTGGGGGATTGCATGATTTTTATTTCTATCTTTGTATCTTTTTCCCCCAAATTTCTATTAAAACCTAAACTTTTTTGATTCAGAGAAACAAAAATTAAAACAAAACTAGACTTACAAAATTTAATTCAATAAAGCTTGTCTACTGACAAAAGTTATCTTGATGTTATTCTAAAAACACATGGACACAAGCAGAAGAATTAAGATTTTCATCAGTTTTTGGTTAATGTTTTGTGATTTTTTAAAAAAAAAACATTGTAAGCCTGTGGTTACCAGGGGCTGGAGGGAGGGAGAAGGGGGGCGTTGTTGTTTCATGAGTAAACAGTGAATACCTATGCATTCACCTTTGACGCAGCAATACAATTCTAAGAATCTATCACAAAAATATACTGGCAAAAATATGAAATGGCATATGCTCAAAACTATTCATTTTAGCACTTATAACAGTAAACTAATGGAAACAACACAAGTGCCTATCAATAAGGGGACGGTACAGCCTCACAATTTTAATAAGTAGTAATCAAGAACAGTACAGTTTTAATGAGAATGAACTATGCATATAGCTATGAATAATCTCCAGGATATATTAGCAAGTAAAATAAAACAAGGTGTAAAATAGTATATATAATAATAGGCCTTGTTTTATTTTTAAAAGGGGGAAGGATATAAATGCATACACATAATGAGTTTTTCAATATATAAAAGTAACATGGAAAGATAAACCAAAAACTAATAAAAATGGCTACTTAGATGACCTACAGGGGTGAGAGAACAGACCGATAAGGGGCAGAAGACAGACTTTTCTCTTACTTTATTTTGTTACTTTTGACCGCAGATTTGTGGAAAGTTTTATATAATTTAGAAATGAAATGAAATTAAAAGGACAATATTCCTAAAAATAAAATGACAAACTGAAACAACTGAATCCATATAATTAGTTTGTGGATAACCATAAGGAGAATTATTATTCCGAGAGACCTGCATATATAGTATTTTAATTGTACATCCTAATGATACAACACCTATACTAAGCAATCCTAAACTGTGTTCAAATTAGTGATAATGGTCTACAAATATTTAAATGAAGTGAATATAGCAAACTAGGAATAGTGGAAACTTCCTCATCTTGATATAAAGAATAACTACAAAAAATCTATAACTAACATCATACTTAATGGTGAGAAACTAGAAGCTTTCCTATTCAGATCAGGAATAAAGCAAGGATGTTACCTCTCAGCACTCTTTTTCAACATCGTGCTGGAAGTCCTAGCTAATTACTATGAACTGAGTGCTTGTGTCCTTGCAAAAGTTGTCTGTTGAAAACTAATCCCCAAGGTGATGATATTTGAGGTAGGACCTTTGGGGGGTGATTAGCTCATGATGGTAGAGCCTTCATGAATGTGATTAGTGCCCTTATAAAAGTGTTCCTCAACCCCTTCCTCCAATTTGAGGCCAGAGAGAGAAGACAGCCATCTATGAACCAGGGATTGAGCTTCACCAGATACCAAATCTACTGGCATCTGGATCTTGGACTTCCCAGCCTCCAGAACTGTGAGAGATAATTTCTGTTGTTTATTAGCCACCCAGTCTCTGGCAATTTGTTACTGCAGCCCAAAAGGACTAAGACACAAATGCAGTATGACAAAAAGAGGAGATAACAGGTATACTGACTGGGGAGGAAGAAATAAAACTGTCTTATTTTACAGATGACATGAATTGTCAATGTAGAAATTCTCAGAACTAATAAGCGGTTACAGCAAGGTTGCAGGGTACAAAGTTGATATACAAAAGTCAATTGCTTTCCTGTATACCATTAATGAACAAGTGGGATTTGAAATTAAAAATTAAAAACCATTAATATTAGCACTCCCCAAAATGAAATACTTAGGTATAAATCTTACAAACTATGCATAGCATCTATATATGAGGAAAACTACAAAACTAATGAGCAAATCCAAGAAATACTATTAATAAATAAATGGAGAGATATTCCATGTTCATAAATAGGAAGATTCAATATTATCAAGGTGTCAGTTCTTCCCAATTTGATATATAGGATTCAATGCAATCCTAATCAAAATCCCAGCAAGTTATGTTGTGGATATCAACAAACTGATTCCTAAGTTTGTGTGGAGGGGCAAAAGACCCAAAATAACTAACAATAACACTGAAGGAGAAGAAGAGTGAGAGGACTGACACTACCCAACTTCAAGACTTAATATAAAATGACAGTAATCAAGGCACTGTTGTATTGATGAAAGAAAAGTCAAATTGATCAATGAAACAAAATAGAGAGCCTAGAAATAGACCCACACAATTACAGTCAACTGATCTTTGACAAAAGAACAAACACACTATAATGGAAACAAAGACAGCCTTATCAACAAATGATGCTGATACTAGACATGCATGTGCAAAAAAATAAATCTAGGCACCGTCTTTACACCCTTCACAAAAAAATAAATGAAATATTAATGGATCAGAAACCTGAATGTAAAATAAGAAATGATAGAACTCCTGGAGCAGCGGTCCCCAACCTTTTTGGCACCTGGGACCGGTTTTGTGGAAGACCATTTATCCACGGATGGGGGTGGGGGGAAGTGAGGGGATGGTTTGGGGATGATTCAAGCTCCAGATGCAGCTTAATGTCACTTACCATTCACTGTAGGGTTTTGACATGAGTCTACAAGCAATTGATTTATTATTGTCTCTGTGCAATCAAACCTGTCTAATATTAATCTGAATTTGCAGCCACTCCCCAGTGCTAGCATCACCATCTCAGCTCCACCTCAGATCATCAGGCCTTAGATTCTCATAAGGAGCATGCAACCTCGATCCTTCGCATGCGCTGTTGACAAAATAGGATTTGCATTCCTATGAGAATCTAATGCCGCTGTTGATCTAACAGGAGTGGGGCTCAGGTGGTAGGGTGAGCTATGGGGAGCAGCTGTAAATACAGATAAAGCTTTGTGCGCTCACCTACTATGTCATTTATCTCTGGTGTGTTGGGATTTTTGTTGTTGTTTGTTGGTTTGTTTTGAAGGCTATCTGGTTTATGATAGCCTTCAAAACAAACAAAAAAAACTGCTTATTCATGAAACTGTTCATTCATCTTTGTTTGAAAACCTCCTTCTTTATGCCAGGCAAAAAACTTGGGAGTTTTTTTTTTTTTTTTTTTTAATAACTACTATATGGTTTTCTGAAATTTTGTTCAGGATTCTTGAAAATCAGCTTCCTTTTATTATTTTACTTATATTTTCCTCTGCTTAATCTGTAAAGTAATGCCTGTTATTCTAAGAAAATGCTAATTTCCTAATCCATTTTAAATTTAAACACTTTATTTGACCAGGACGCTCCTCACTGTTTATAATGACTGTGTTGGAATCCTGAAACAATACAGGGTCTGGCAGAAGCAACACCCTTTTTAAAGTAGTTATGTTAATATAGTTATGATATTATGTTACAGAATTATATGCTTATGATTTTGGTATAGATTACCAGCTCATAAAAAAGGGGCATTATTTGTGCCAGACCCTGTATAAAATACAAAGTAACTTAAGAGAAATAGCTAATACTTTTGAGCACTTGTGACAAGCTGGGTAATAGAACCGTCATAGGGTAAGCATTATTGTTATTCCCCCTTCCACAGATGGAGAGATGTGAGCAGTGAATGATTAAGCAACTTGTCCAAGGTCACATAGTTATTATAGAAAGTGGCAGAGGCAAGACTGAACCCAGGTAGTGCAGCTCCGGGGCCCATGCTGTCCCATCACTGTTCTCTGGTATAGATATGCCCAATGCCAAAGTTCTTTCACTACAAACTCGGTTTTACACCTGAATTATAATATCTTCCATGTTTTTTTTCATTTATACCAGAGGAAACTGTTGGTCTACCAAAGAGGAAAGATTGCTCTGCTTCCTATTAAGATGTTTGGTGTCAAAGAATGATCTAATGAAATAGTGCCTGCCCTATTTGGAGCATTCACACTTGGTATTTGGAAGATGGGTTCCCAAGGGCGTGAGTTATTCAGTATTTTAAACTGTCTGTGATGGAAAGTGGTTCAATGGCCAGGCTGTCTGAGGTGAACACTGGGTTTAACTAGAAGTCTTCATTGCAAAACTTCCCAGAACCTTTTAAGAACTGTGAATTATGAAACTCCAAGAGAGTATGTAGCATCTCCCAAACTCCTTTGACAAAAACACTTCCTATTTATGAAACATCTCTCTGGAGATGAGTGTTCTGTGGAACACCATTGAGGAATGAGCTGAAATACTAGCAATAGTTATGTTAGAAGTAACTGAGAGCTTTCTCATCTATTGTAAAAGATTTACTAGGTCTAAAATGCAGCGTGGTCCTTCTGGTCTGTGCATATCTTTCTACCTCCTATACCCAACTTCTCAACCTTTATAATTGTTTCCAGCTAACAAATGTACACAGTACTTAAATGGGTGATATTTTTCTCATCTAACTGTAGGACTTCAACTCTGCTATCCCCCCACCAAAATTTTTTTTATTTTCTCTCTGGTGGTAAATACTCTTAATTTGTTTCACAATCATTTTGTTAAAGAAGTATTTGAGTAGTTACTATAGGACAGGTACTACAGCTGCAGTAAACAATAGACAAAGTTTCCGTTCTCTTGGAGTAGAGCCAGAGGATCTAAAATAAGCAGTGAGTACACCTCTAGCCTTCATAGGTAGGGAGAAATTAATAGAGATTAGTCAACATGGGCCCTTGCCTGACAGAAGACTTGAGGTTTCATCAGCCAGTGTGCCACTAAGTCCTTATCTTGACTCTCTTCTCATTGCTCTCTGCATATTTTTCCAGGATGCTCTTGCCTATTCCACAGCCTCTACTATTTGCTGTGTGCTGGTGGCCCTTGCATCTATCTCAGGGTGGAGTTATTTTCCACTGGACCCATCTATCTCGATCTTGCACGAGCATTTCAGTCCTGACATGCCTACAACTGAATTCTTCCACCTAGAAACCATTATTTTCCTGTGTATCCAATCTTACTAACTATAGTTACAATAAGCCCAGTAATTCAGTCCCCACACAGCATGAGTCACCAAGGCCTGTTCATCTGTCTTCACCACACTTCTCTCAGTCTCTACTAATACTGCCTTAGTTGAAACCCATGTATCTGTCTCCTTTTTGGATTCTCTAATAGTCCCCTGATAGCCATCATTCTCACGATTACATGAGTGTTAATTCTTAAATGTCAAATGTAAATGTTAATTTTTTTATTTCTTGTGTGTGGGGTCCCCAAGACCATCCTCAATTTAATAATTCACTATAAGGACTCACAGAACTCAGAAGAGATGTTATACTCATGGCTACAGGTTATTACAGTGAAAGGGTATAGATTAAATCAACGAAGGAAAAAAAGGAACACGAGACAGTCCAGGATATACCATGCACCAGCTTCCAACTGTCCTCTCCCAGTGGAGTGGTCTGGATAGCACTGAATGCTCCCAGCAATTCTACAAACTGTGATGGTGCTGCCAGCCAGGGAAGCTCAGGCCTTGCTGTCCAGGATATTTTTTTTCCAATTTACTTAGACTAAAACAACAACAACAAAAAACTACATAAGTTCGCTCATTTCTTGTACCTCTTGCAACCACCAATCTACTCTATGAGCTTGGGTTTTTTATTTGTTTTTTAGATTCCACATATGGTATGTGTCTGTCTTTATTTCACATAGCATAACATCCTTGAGGTCCATCCATGTTGTCTCAAAGGCAAGATTTCATTCTTTTTTTATGGCTGAATAATATTGTAAAGTGTGTGTGTGTGTGTGTGTGTGTTTATCTCATAATTTGTCCATTCATGGTCACTTACATTGCTTCAGTATATTGGCTATTGCAAATAATGTTGCAATGAACATGGCGGTGCACATATCGTTTCAATTAATGTTTTCATTTTCTTTGGATAAATATTCAGAAGTGAAATTGCTGGATCATTTGATAGTTCTATTTTTAATTGTTTTAGGAACTTCCATACTGTTTTCCATAGCAATAGCACCAATTTATATTGCCATCAACAATGTACAAGGGTTCACTTTTCTCCTCATCCACACCAACACTTATTTCTTTCTTTTTGATAATAACCATCTAACAGGTGTGAGGTGATATCTCATTGTGGTTTTGATTTGCACATCCCTGATGATTATTGTTGAGCAAACATTCTCATGTACCTGTTGGTCATCTGTGTGTTTTCCTTGGAAAAAGGGTCTATTCAGTTGTTCTGCCCATTTTTTAATTGAATTATTTACTTTTTTGATACTGAGTTGTATGAATTCTTTATATATTTTGGATAGTAGCCCATTATCAGATATATGATTTGCAATTACATTTTCCCATTGTACTGAATGGTCTTCCATTTTTTATTTTTTTTATTTTTATTTTTTTTATTTTTTATTTTTTTATTTTTAATTCATTTTTATTGTTAGACTTATTGGGGTGACACCTGTTAGCAAGAATTACATAGGTTTCAGGCATACAACTCTACAGTGCATTATCAACTTGATGTATAATAAGTTCACCACCTAATGTAGGTCTTCCATTTTGTTGATGGTTTTCTTTGCTGTGCAGAAGTTTTTTAGTTTGATGTAATCACATTTATTTTTGCTTTTGTTTCCCTTGCCTTTGGGATTAGATCCACAAAAACATAGCTAAAAGCCATTTTGAGGAGCTTACTGCCTATGTTTTCTTCTAGGAATTTTATGGTTTCAGGTCTTACACTCATGTCTTTAATCCATTTTGAGTTAATTTTTGTGTATGGTGTAAGATAGTGGTCTAGTTTCAGTTTTCTGCATGTGGCTATTCAGTTTTCCCAACACCATTTATTGAAGAGACTGTCCTTTCTCCATTGTTTTGGGTTCCTTTGTCATAAGTTCATTGCTCTGTATGGGTTCATTTCTGGGGTCTCAATTTTGTTTCATTAAGCTATGTGTGTGTTTTTATGCAAATACCATACAGTTCTAATTATGATAACTTTGTAATATAGTTTGAAATATAGGGAGAAAGATGCCTCCAACTTCATTCTCCTCAAGATTGTTTTGGTTATTTGGGATCTTTTGTGGTTCCATACAAATTTTAGGATTATTTCTTGTATTTCTATGAAAATACAAGATAGGGATTGGACTGAATCTGTATATTGCTTTGGGTAGTATAGACATTTTAATAATACCAATTCTTCCAGTCTTTGAGAATGAAATATCTTTCTATTTATTCATATCTTCTTCAGTTTCTTTCATTATTGCCTTCAGTTTTCAGTGTTTAGGTCTTTTACCATCTTAGTTAAATTTTACTCCTAATATTTTATTCTTTTTGGTGCAATTGTAAATGGGATTGTTTTCAATTTCTCTTTCTGATAGGCTATGATTATATATGCAACAGATTTTTACATATTGAATTTGTGTCCTGGAATTTCCTAAAGAGAATATAGATAGATAAATAGATAGATAGATAGATAGATAGATAGATAGATAGATAGATAGATATTTTTCTATATGTATGATGGGGAACCAAAAAAAAAAACCAGTGTATTTATAAAAAATTGTATATTTATGCTTACTTGTTTAAACTTCAGTCATCTTCAAAGTACTCTCTGTTTGATGCAGTGCACCTATCAACGAGACACTTTTCCAGTGCTCAGAACAGTTTTTGAACTCATCCATTTTTATGCCTTTTAGTGCTTCTGCCATTTTTTTGTTTCACCTCTTTCACATCAGCAAAACATTTCCCTTTGAGGACTTTTTTCATCCGGGGAAACAAAAAAATGTTCAGGGTGAGATTGGGTGAATAGGGAGGGTGGGGCATGGAGGTCAAACCATTTTTGGTCACAAACTGCTGAACAGTATGGGCAGGTGCGTTGTCATGCTGCACATTGTTGGTGTAAATCATCTATCATGAAATGGGCAAATGCGTTGAAAGAGTCTACAAAAAAAATTTCACTGAAGCCAAATGCAGCTTCTCACAACAGCTGTACTCTGATGCAGATGGGTTTGTAGGACACGCACCTAGCAGAGAAAGCCTGTACTATAAAGGGCCCGCCCTCCAGAAAATAATTCTGTTTTTTTGGGGGGGTTCCCCCTCATAATAAGATGTCATCTGCAAATAGTTACAATTTTACTTCTTATCCAATTTGTATGCCTTTTTATTTGTTTTTCTTACCTAAATGCTCTAGCTAAGACTTCCAATACTATGTTGAATAAAAATGGTGCAAGGAAACACCCTAGTCTTGTTCCTTATCTTAAAAGCTTTCAGCCTTTTCCTATGATGTTAGCTGTGGGTTTGTCATGCAAGGTCAAACAATTAAATTCATGAACTCATCTTAGAAAAAGTGTACATACCTATCACTAAATATCACTACAGTCACCTTCGAAGTACTCCCTTTGGGAAGCTATGCACTGACGCCAGTGCCTAGTCCACCCTTGAAAGTCATTTTGGAATTCTTTTTCTGGAATGGCCCTCAGAGCTGTCATTTTACCCAAAATCTGACAATTAAGCACTTGTCACCATGTGCTTACATTGGCAGCACTGTACAAACAACTCAGTAAGGTGTCATAACCTTGGCAAGGTACAACAGCTCTGATGGGCATTCCAGAAAAAGAGTCCCAAAATAGCTCTGAAAGGTGGACTAGGTGCTGGCATTGGTACACAGCTTCCCAAGGGGAGTATTTCAAAGGTGACCGTAGTGCTATTTAGCAATGAGGTATGGAGCAATTTTTCTAGGACGAGTTTGAGAAATTAATTGTCTGACCTCATATATGGCCTTTGTTATATTGAGGTATGTTCCCTCTATACCCACTTGGTTGAAAGCTTTTTATTTTTTTAATCAGAAATGGATGTTGAATTTTGTCAAATGCATTTTATGCATCTATTGAGATGATCATATAATTTTAATCTTCATTTTGTTAAGGTAGTATATCACATGGACTAATTTGTAGATGTTGAACCATCCTTGCATCCCTGGAATAAATCCCACTTGACCATGGTGTATAATCCTTCTAATGTATTGTAGAAATGTTTGCTAATAATTTGTGAGGATTTTTGCATCTATCTTTATCAGGGATATTTGCCTATAATTTTCTCTCTTTTTTTGAGGCATACTTGTCTGGTTTTGGTATCAGGGTAATGCTGGCCTCATAAAATATGTTTGGCAGAGCTCCCCCCTCCATTGTATTTTTTGGAAGAGTTTGAGAAGGAATGGTATTTTTCTTTGAATGTTTGGTAGAATTCACTGTGGAATCCTATGACCCTGGACTTTGGTTTTTCAGGGGTTTACTGATTCAATCTATTTCATCATGACTCAGTCTTGACAGCTGTATATGTATAGAAATTACACATTTCTTCCAGGTTGTCCAATTTGTTGGAGTATAATTGTTTACAGTAGTCTCTTAAGATCCTTTGTATTTCTATGGTATCACTTATAACATCTCTTTCATTTCTTTATTCTTTTGAGTTCTCTCTTTTTTTTTTCCCTTGGTGAGTCTAGCTAAAGGTTTGTTAATTTTATCTTTTCAAATAACCTATTCTTAGTTTTACTGATCTTTTCTATTGTCTTTTTGGTCATTTATTTCTTCTCTAATCTTTATTTCCTTATTTCTACTACCTTTGGGCTTCATTTGTTCTTCCTATTCTAGTTCACTGGGTTTCGAGCAGTAGTAGTCATACCTCTGGGGGTACATGCTGGGCCATTCAGGGGTACAAGAAAAATAATCAGGAATGGCAAAAACAAGTAAAGTAAAAAAAGTGCAAAACATTAGTTATAGAACAATAAATATTAAGTTTGAATCACCATTCATGGAGACTCTTCAAAATTAGATCACATGAGCAATGATGATTGGTGAGGGCGTGGCTATGAGCCCTCCTCCAAACCGCTCTTCTGCCAATCATTACACACAGTTTCAGAACAATCCATTTGCGATGTTTCTAGAACTTCCCCAAACATATAAATATATCCATAGCCAGACTGTTTGATCAGTTGAGTTACTGACTTAGTAAAAGAAGGTGTGCTGTCTTTAGTTGTGATTCTTTTTAAGTAGTTTTTTTATTTAATGTTTAAATACTTGATCATTATCAATATTTAACTGTTACAAATATTGTAATATTAAATCTGTGGTTTGTACTTTTTTAGTGTAGTAATTTTTCTTTCCTAACTTATTACCTCATTTCCACTATTTTATATTAACATAGGCACTGAACAAAAGTGTCAGTATTTAAAAACAGCTGTTTTAGAGATAAGGGTACAATTTATAGAAATGGGTTTAAAAGGGGTACACAAGTGGTAAAAGGTTGGGAAGCACTGTTCTAGTTCCTTGAGACTTTTGTTTTTTGTTTGTTTGTTTTTTAAATCTTTTTTTTTTTTTTTTTTTTTTTTTTTTTTTTTTTTTTTTTTTTTTTTTTTTTTTTTTTTTTTTTTTTTTTTTTTTTTTTTGCTTTTTTTTTTTGGTATGTGGGTAGCTCCCTGACTGGGAATCAAACCGAGGCCGCAGCACTGACAGTGCCAACGCCAAAGCCTTAAGCCACTACACCATCAGGGAACTCCGAGACTTTTGTTTTTTGAGGTAGGTAATTATCACTACAAACTTTCCTCTTAGAACAGTTTTTGCTGCATCCAATAAATTTTGGCATGTTACATTTCCATTTTTGTTTGTCTTAAGGTAGTTTTTTATTTCTCTTTTGATTTCTTCTTTGACCCATTGGTTGTTCAATAGCATGTTGTTTAATCTCAACATATTTGTGAATTTTCTAGTTTTCTTTGTGTAATTAATCCTTAGTTCCATAACACTGTGTTGGGACAAAAATGTTGCATGAATTCGGTCCTCTTACATTTGTTAAGACTTTTTTGTGGCCCAACATATGATCTATCTTGGAAAATGTTCCACGTTCTCCACTTGAGAAGAATGTGTACTCTGCTGCTTTTGGATGGAATGTTCTGCAAATACTGTTAACATGTCATTTAAGGCTGATGTTTCCTTACGGATTTTCTGTCTGGATGAGCTATCCATTGATGTAAGTGGGGTACTGAAATCCCCTACTACTATCATATGGCTGTTTATTCCTTCTTTTAGGTCTGTTAATATTTCTTATATATATTTAGGTGCTCTTCCAGGGTTCTTATTAGGGGTCAACCACGTAGGCATGCAGGCACATAACTCACCTTAGCTACTCAGTCTCCAACCATCACCACCATCACCCTCCCGCCCAAGCTAGAATATGCCTCCCACTTCTGCCTAGCATATACCAGTCAAGGTCAAACTGACGCAGTGTGGCCCAAAGCTCCTAAGTATACAAAAAATAGGCACTCACCAAAAATAGCATTATTAGCATTAACTTTTTGGTTTTACCCAAAGCCCAGGGGTGTGTGTGTGTGTGTGTGTGTGTGTGTGTGTGTGTATTCTTATTAGGCAGCATATTCCAAAGGCTCAAAAATTATCTCCCAAGAGTTGTCAAGGCTAGTCCTAAAGACCTTTGGAATATGTAGGGTTTGGACAGGCCTGATGACTATACATTTCTTTAACTTAAAACTCTTGAAGATTTGTTCTGCTGCTCTCAGGATCAAACCTCAAATCACAAACTTGTTATAAAGTTCTGTATAATCTGGACCCTGCTTACCACTTCTTTCTAGCTTCTCCCTCTTCAGAACCCAGCTCACTGTGGCCATGATAAACTGCTTGCCATTACCTATATATGATCCTGCTACCTTGATGCTTACTACTATTTTGCCAAGCTAGAAAATGCCACTTCTGCCTAGCATATACCAGCCATGTCTTAGGACTAAGCCCGTATGTTGCTAGGAGGCCATTCCTGATTATTCTGTCATCTCTTCATCCACTTTCTCATGTTGTCACCTGTGTCCACCTCCATAGTTACAGCAATAGAACTCGATTGCATAGATTTAATTAAATAACTGTTGCCATCTACCAGATGAAGCTGTTTGAAGGGATGGCCTCACATCACTTATATGTCTGAATCTCAGTATCCAGGTTATTTGAAAACTTTGAAACCCTGAGCTCAGATTCCTAATCTTATGGACCTTCCACAACTCTAGATTGCATTACAAAGTTGACCTAAACTTTAAAAACACTGCTAAGAGATCCTAATGTGTAAAGAGCATCTGCGGATTTCTTAGATGTACATAATGATTATGCAGAACTTCTCATTAGGTTGTATGCTTATCGAAGGGTCTATTTAGGGCATTTCTCTGTACCATGACTTTATTGAAAAGCAAGTAAAATGCACACATGCAGTCACCCAATGACAGATTTTTAAAGGGTAACTGTAGGGTCTAGAAGTCTTGAGGAGAACATGTGAGCGGTCTGAGCATCCTCTTGGGGAAACTAAAATAAGCAAAAGGTGAGAAGATATGGTAACTCATACTACAAAGGGGTGTCTACTAAGCATGGCCTTGAGTTTGCATTTCTCCATCTTTCCACTGAACCATAGAGGCTGAAGACCTGTAACCTGGGGGTCAAATATCAAATCTCAAGTGTTCTGGGCTTGATATTTAAAAGACTAGCCCTCTGAGTTGCTTACATTTGTGAACTTGCATGTATTTTGGTTTTAGAATGAGTCCACCTAAAAGTCCTCAGATGAGGCCTACAACTCCTTCCCTGGCACCTGCTCTTCAATGAAAAATGTGACTTGTTCTGAAAAAAGGTAGATGAAGAGAGATTTCATTTCTCTACTCAGATGACTGTGAATTGCAGCTGTATGGGGGAAAGGCCTGAAACAACTTAATAGACATTAGCTGTTACACTACACAGCTACTCAGTCTGCTAATTTAATCCTCCCAACTGCTAAATGAGGAGGGGATATCCTTACTAATCACAAAACTGAGATTAGAGAGGTAACTCCTCAGAGGGTGCGGCTGCCCTGTTCTATCAAATCTCCATGGCCTGGTGTGTAAGTATGGCACAAAGAAGCCTTTTCCTGCCTGCCAGATTGTTTAACAACTGATACCATCTAACACTGAGACCTTAAAATTTTTTTTATTTAAAGTAAATCTAGCAAAAATCCACCATGCCTAGGATCCCATGATTTAAACACCGTATTACAAGAGATTCAGCACGCCGGCATTTCTAGATTTGGCACCATGAATTCATTATTCTCTTTACATTAGGATGTTCACTGTTCATTATTGAAATAGCTTTGCCAGCTGATGACTGGATAACTTTTATCCTTGGACTAGTTCTTCTCTGGGTACTGATACTCAATTATCTGAATATCACAGTGCAACAAAGGAGAAGGTGAGTTCAAGGCAAGCAAGGCATCCTGGTGTACATGTGCAGAATGAACCTCCAATCTAATCTAGGCTGCAAGAGCCACAATGAGCCTGTTGTCCATTTTGGGGTGCAGAACTAGGCCTCAAATGTATCTTAATATTATTTACTCTTCTTAAACTTGAAATGTTTGCCTTTAAGCTATAGCAACAAAGATTTTGCTTCTATTCAGTTCATTTCCATTTTCAGAAAAGCTTTTCTCATATTGTGTTTGGAGAAGAGGGAAAATCCTTCATCTTGATAATTCCAAGTTCTCTCCAAATGTTATTAGTAAGTGGTTGAATGAAGTAACCAACCAAAGAAGTGGGTTTAGGGGGAATTGCCTCAGAGCCAGTTTACAACGCATTTCCTGAGCCCTAGAGTCAGTGCCCTCTAGAATAACAAAGAGCAAAATCCCCATCCCCATCTAACTTTAAACCAAATCATCAGTTAAAATAAAAAAGTCAAGAAAAACTCAGCTTGTATAGCCTTTGCTACTTATAGAGAGTACAAATGAGGCGGGCCCCAGAAAACACAAATAAAATCAGTACAGTCATCTCTGTTTACTAAACAGAGACTGCTTGGGCAGGGTGAGTATGTCTTTCCTCCATTCTCAGGATTCTCAGGTTGCCTGATAATACATGCGTATGTTGAAGCCTACAGCCTTTGCTTTTTTCTCCCACAGGAAGGATACTATCCCCTTTCTCACAGCCTGCCCCTACAAAGAGGAGAGCAACAAGTCAGGACCTCTTGGACCAGGAGATTCCTCTACATCAGCAGTTCTGATCTGAAGCAATTTTGCTTCATAGAGAACACTGGGAATTCCTGAAGTCATTTTTGGTTATCACAGCCTGAGGGGGTGTGGTGGAGGTAGGGAGGTACTACTGGCATTACTGATGGGGAGAGCCCAGAAGTGCTGCTAAATGTCATCCCACAATAAAGAATTATGTAAGACCGTACTGAGGAAGAACGAAAGAAAGAAAGAAAGAAGAAAAAGACTGACTAGGAAGAAAAGAAAAAAGAAATGCAAGATGACTACTGTTCTGATACACTGTATTTGCTCTTATCAAAATGTGAATCACATTAGTTCTCACAGAACCACAAAACAGGATGATGGGAGGATACACTATTAACATTCCTCTATAGTATGTGTAGCTGGGATTACAAACTATGGTCAACAATGCAATTTAAACTCATAGTTTAGTTTAATAACTCACAAAATGCTAGGTCCCTGACACAGCATAAAGGGATTAAAAAGTATCCCTAACACCGACATTGTGCTATTTATAAAAAGGAAATGGCACTCCTTGGACAGTGATTGTAAAAAGTAAAAGTTCGCACTGACAATCTTACTTCCATAGTAGATAACCCTAATAACCATCTGCGTGTTCTCTGGAACTTTTTTTTTCTACGAGAATTTTTTATTCATAATGTAAAAACTTCCTGATGAATCACTTCATTCTTTATCCCAAAGTCCATCATCTAATCCTTATGGAATCAATCCAGCCTCTGGTACTAGCTACAAATTTGAGGGTTTGGCAGGATGAATTTAGAGTGAGAAACCTCTAATATGAAAGCCTTCAGGACGCTGAGGAAGCTTTCACAGGCCTGGCTATTGGTCCACAAGACACACCCCTTCAGGGTTCCATGCACCCATTTTACAAGAGATTCAGTAATAAACAAGTAGAAAAAAGAATATATATTTGATTCCACTATCTGCGTCATCCCATGTCCAAACAATTACCAAGTCTATTATTTCTTCCTTCATTCAAAAATACTTTACTAAGGAGTTCCCTGATGGTGTAGTGGCTTAAGGCTTCAGCGGTGGCGCTGTCAGCACTGCGGCCTGGGTTCGAGTCCCAGCCAGGGAGCTACCCACATACCAAAAGCAAAAAAACAAAAAACAACAACAAAAAAAAACTTTACTAAGAGACGATACGTCACGTTCTATGCTAGGCTATGGGAATATCAAGGTAAGTAAGACATAGCTCCTACCCTCAAGAAGCATATATTATTAGCTGGCAATGCAGAGAAAGACAAATAACTAAACAAGTAAAGTAAAGATTCAATTTTTAAATCTGGATGGTTGTTCCACTCTTCCAAATTATTAATTGGCCTCTGAGGAATGTGAGGCCATGGCTTTAAGTAACGGTTTGCTACTTTGGTGACACATTAGATTCACCTAATAAAAATTTAAAAAGAGAGAGAGAGAGAGAAAAGAAAAGACCAAGACCAATTAAATAAACTCTCTGGGGATGCGGCCCAACCATCAGTATTTGTTATAAATTCTCCAAATGACTGTAATGTGTAGGCAGAGCTGAGAATCACCGGCTTATAGTATGTCACATCATTAGGTCATAGTATATTTACAGTAGGTAAAACAAGAGACACCAATGGCTCCCAACTAAAAGGCATTATCAATGTAAACTAAATCTGTTATTTCCAAAATTTAAAATAGTACTATCATGAGCAGTCAACAAGTAGGTGCTCGTATTTCCTGTGGTTAATAAATTCCTTCTTGGCCAATAAATGAGTAATTAAATTACTGACAGAAGTGAGGGCAAAACCAGTCTGAAGTATGAAAATAGCTTCCTCTGGAAAAGTATGCTGTTACAGTTATCTAATTAAGACCCCACCTCATATAAAAGAGCTGACGTGTCTGTCGTCACTGCTGGTTGTGCTGTTTTTTTTGAAAGGCTTTGATCTGTGCTCTTGAAAAAGAACTACTTTTTACTATCAGGTAAGTAAAGCAAGCATTTGTTTCATAAAAATAACTTCTTCTGAGGAGTTACTAAAAAAATATCATGTGGGGGGAGTTCCCTGATGGTGTAGTGGCTAAGGCTTCGGCACTGGCGCTGTCAGCGCTGCAGCCTGGGTTCGATTCCCAGCCAGGGAGCTACCCACATACCAAAAAGCAAAAAAAAAAAAAAAAAAAATAATAATAATAATCATGTGGCTAAAAAACACTGAAATAACACAGGTATAATTTCTTCTAAGCTTTGTCTAACTTGAAGAATTTGAAAATCTCACATAGCATTAAAGCTTTGGTAGCTCTTCATAAAACTTTTGATATGGTATTCTTCTAACCTGTTAAATATTAAAAAGCTTTGCCTGTATCAGGCAAGGTAACCTGAATTTTCTTCTCATATCTGAATACAGAATTTAACTGTTAGAGGGCATACTGTTTAATTTTTGGTCTGTAATAGCTTTGTGAAATCTGTCTCAGGCTCCTTCAACAGGAATACAATGATAAACAATATAGATGTTGGTCCCCAACGTCACAGAGGTTTCACGGCTGTGATTTAAATAACACACTGTAAAACTTCATACAATAAAAGCCTCTGAGCTAGAGAGGACCTCAGGACAGTGTTCTGTTTTGTTTTGTTTTTTATCCTGCCGGCCATGACCCATTAAAAGCAGCTCCCTCAGGTGTCCCTTGTCAATTCTACTTTAGCATTTTGTTTTTTTCCTGTCATGCTGTAATTCTACATCCCACTACTGCATCAATCTGAATTAATTGGTATCCCTGGTGACAGACTTGCTGCCTTCAATGTCCTTTTCATGTTACCTAACAGGCCACCTTCCAAAACTGTAAACCTGAGCATAGCCTTCCCTGGCTTAGGGCCTTCCTGTGGTTTCCCCCTACTCAAAAAAGTCTAACCTCTGTGCCATGTCATAATCCCTGACAAGCAAAGCCCTCTAGCCTTATCTCACCACTTGGGTCTCCATCCTTTTCTAACACTCTCCCCAAATTCGCAGGCACCCACATAACAAAACTGATCCACTGACCGTTCCCTCAATCTGCCGACATTTTCATTCTCCTTTGCTCATACCATAGCCCTATCTTGCTGAAAGACTCATTACCCATGCAGGCTCTCCGACCCCTCAGTATTTATGTGTAGAACTTAGCATTCCACTTGTGTGCATTTTGTTTTCCCCTGATTTGCTCCACTGTCCCTTGAACGTACCTCTATTCCATCATCTGTAACACAAATTTGATACCTTGTGTCTCTCTCCATCTTGGGCTCTAAGTACCCTGCTCAAATGCACTTGGAGTCATAGCATTCCACACACAGTACCCTATTTTTATGTGTATAAGATGCTCCCATGTATAAGACGACATTTCTAACCCAACATTAAGAAACTCTCTCAACTGGTTACTCCTGTGTAAAAGACGATCCCCAGTTTCTGGTCTAACAATTTTAGACAAAAGTATCATTTTATAGACAGAAAAATATGCTAAGTCTAAAAGCGGTATCTTCTGACTTCCAGTCCTTTACACTATTTCGTATTGCATACTGATTTGCAACCTAGTGGCTGAATGACCTTGAACAAGTTGGTCTCCATTTCTCAGTTTCTTCAACCATGAAACACAGGTAATAATAGAAACTGTTTCATAGGACTGTTGTGAGAATTAAATGGCAACGCAAATGAAGAGGTTAGTGAGTACAGTACCTGACACACGGAAACCTCTTGGTGATACAAGGAAATTTATCTTAGTGTGTAAAGAGCTTATGAAGACTTCTAAGAACTACAAAAAGTTTTATAAAGAATTGAACATCTAGAATTGTATGCCTGAAACCTATGTAATCCTTGCTAACAGATGTTACCCCAGTAAGTCTAACAATAAAAATGAATTTAAAAAAAAGAATGGAACAGACAAATCTAGTTTAAAAAAAAGGAGGTACACTCTTGGAAGAGAGCCTTGTATTGGGGATACCTCTCACTACCAAGAACTTTATTGGAATACAAATGGAAAACCTGATTGTACCATGTCTAACCTAAAAATGAACAAACAGAAAAGAAGGCACTCGAAGAACAGAACACAATGTTTTTCTTTTGGACAATTAAGTCTTTAAAAAGATGGAATTAGTAAAAGAGAATACGGTTGTTTCAGTCCATAAAAGACAGCCACGGGTGAGTCTTCCAGTACAGAGTTCTTCCACTGGGCCCCCAAAATTGAAGAACTGTAATTTTCTGGGCTTATACTAGAAATCCATAGTATTTAATTCTAAATTTAGAAAGGCTTCCTGTCACTAACAGTTATCGAGTTTACTGTTGTTTTGTTTAAATAATAGCATATTTGTCACAAAAAAGTAAGTAATACAAACTAATACATACTTTCTTTAAAATGCCTACATTATACATTCTGGTGTTAAAAAAGTGTTAAGTGATAATTATCAATAGTATACTATCAAATGGATTTTTTGGTCTGTGCCCTGTACTGGTTCTCTAAAACCCTGGTCACCCTAAAGTAGGGATAGATTCAGATTTTAGAGCAACTATTTCATATGATGGCTGAACATTTTCAAAAGACTAGTTTTGTAAAAAAATATTTTAATGGCAACTTGATCCATTTTTACTGGCTCTCTTATTCCAGAGAATCTTTGTCTTTTTATTTTATTTCTTTATTTCTTTTATGTGGGTAGTTCCCTGGCTGAGAAACAAATCCAGGCCACAGTGCTGACAGCACCGAAGCCTAAGCCACTACACCACTCCCTCTTTTATTTTATTTCTATGTGTATTTTGGGGTCAGTAATTCAACAGAATCAAACATTTGCAAGTCGAAAAATATTCAAAGATTGGAAGAATGTAAACAGAATTTGTGACCACAAAGATTCAATATTTCATCATGTTTTCTAAAACAGAAGGGTTTAAAAAATACTCAAACTGAGAATTTTTATTCTCAGATAACAATGAGGGGTTCTCTGGTGCTCTGGTGCTTAGGCATGCCCTGAGGGGTCTGAGAAAGGGATTACTCTTGACATTCCAAGGATGCATTATCTTAGATGCAAAAAGACAACAGACTGGCTCACTTAAGGTAAAGATTGACATTTTTGTCAAATAAGCTACAGGCCATGGATGTGACTGCTCACCATGTTAGGAATTTTTACGTTCAGACTATCCTATGTGGTTATTTTCAGTCTCTGAGTTTGTAGGGCCTGCCATGCAGGTCTCCCCTAAGCTTGTCAGGTTTAGTGCATGTCCCCTTTTCATCCAAATTTTCTAATTCATATGTCTTGCTGCAGTTTTATATACTTCAAGGATACCTGCAAAATTACTTCCCTTTGTTGTAATCAAGGGGACAGGTGCTAGAGTACCACAGAAACCCCCACTGTTATCTCGTTCCCACTTTGTGCTGTAAATGTTATTAACTGTCCTGTAGCCACCAATGTAAAAGAAGTATCTGTCTCTCCAATTTACTTCATATCTAATCCCAGAGAGGTCCCCACTTTGCTTTCTCCTACCCACTTAACCTACCAATCGATTTCATATGACCTTCCCTATGTCTCCACGTTTGATTCTAATGTATAAAAGAAACTGTAATACTGCCATTCTCCAGAGCATTTGCTTAATCTGTTGAGATTCTGCTTTCTGACAACTCTCATCAGCTTGGCTCAAATAAACTCCTTAAAGTTCTCTATGGGTTTGGATGTTTCTTAGGTTGATAAAATAAATAGTAAAGAAGCTGGAAATGTATAAATCACTGAATTACATGATCAATTATTATAAGAAATGAGCATACTTTAAATATTAGGATATTATAGACATTCTCATTTCATCTTTAAAATGGAAATATAAAAAAATTAACTTTAATATCAGAATTAATGCTTACTCAATAAGAAATTGTGTTCTCTCCCTCTCTTTTATGTTGGTATAAAGGGGTCTTCTGTTGGCAGAATTGTTTTAATTCCCCCAACAAAATAAAGGAGTTTATCAGGACTCTCAAAAGAAATTTTCTAATAAAGTATCCCTAATGTCAAAAGAAAGCAAGCCCCTATCTTGGAGATATAGCTCAAAATTGTTTTCTATTATATTAAATGCATGTGAATTTCCTATTCTACTCCATAATATCCCCAATGCTTATTCTGATATATTAAAACATAGTAAAAATATAAATATATAATAAAAATATTTCATATGAAAATTTCTCAAGCTTCTTACCACTAGAAACTGAGGTTCCTGTAATATAGATCATGTTTATATACATACACTGAAACTTTATGTAGACTGTGGCATAGTAACTAATATTCCTGAATAACCCCCAGAAAATAAACTTGTATCTTGGGGTAGTTAGGTCAAAACTTCTGCTTTTTCATTTTAGATTCTATCCCATAATCCATGTTTGTTTTTGTAACATTAATGTTTTAAAGTACTTACTATCAAGGACAACTGACATGGTAGGAAGGTGGACCATGTTTTATCTTGTGAAATCAGGTACCCTTTAGCATACTTCAGGGGTACTCAGACTCAGTAGTCTTACTGAATGGTTCAAGTTCATGAACCGTTGCTTCCTAAACTTGTAGAAACACCTATAAAAGAAAAGTAAGAAACTTTGTAATGCATTTAAAAAACAAAGAATAGATACTGGCTATTTGGGGGTACAGAGGAACTCTCTCTACTATCTTTACAATTTTCCTGTAGGCCTAAGTCTATTCTAAAATTAAAAAGGTTATTTTTAAAAAATTCCACCTTCAACAATTGAGAAACCAAGGGCCACTAGTTGCCCATGACTTTTCATTAATACTATAATCTGAATGACAGGTCTTAAACTTGCTTCATTTCCCAGCGCCCTGCTCTCAAGTTTCAAGTGAGCCCAAGTTTAAGCTATTGTAGTTTTTAGGCTCCAGTTTTTCTATTTCTGCCACAGTTTTCCCATATTACTATGTTGAGAATTGTGGAAAAAGTAATCGTTTGAGGATTCCCAGGGGACTGGGCGACCAGGTCGACAAAAGTGATAGTAAAAACGAAGAACGTGTGGAGAAGACTGGTAAACCCTCAGAGAATTCGCCTCTAGGTCGGCTATCAGTAGCGTAAGAATGTAACGGTCCAGTCACTACTAGGAAAATAGCTAAAACTGGAATTAAGATCTTCTAACAACAGACCTTAATCTAGCCACGTATTAACCAAAACAAAGGAAAACCATGAACTCCTCAGAAAGTGGCAGCAACGGAGGACAAGCTGTGTTCTTGGCTGACAGGGGAAAGTTATAGAAGAGGGTCCTTGCCCTTTGCTCTCCTTCAAGATCCCGCATTCGTTGTACAAGGCCAGGGCGGGGGCAGAGGAATGTTGGCGGGGACACAGCCCGAGGTACCGAGACTTAAATTCTCCACACGAAGTGCCCAAGGATCCTATGCACGCAACGGAAACCACACGGCGCATGCGGAGCAGGCGACCGCGCGGGCGACGGGGCGTACCGCGCATGCGCCATCCTCCTGGGCGGTGCCCTTTTTCCTCAGGGCAGGTGCGAGGTGGCCACGCCCTCTAGGCGGCGCACCCGCCCCAGGCGTTGTTATGGAGACCCAGCGGCCACAGCTGCGCCGCCAGCCGGTGGCCTCTGCAGACCTGGCGCCGGCGACAGTGGAAGATTATGGAGCTTTCAAAAAACTGCGTGGACAAAACCAGGAAGCGGATGGGCCTGGGCCGTTGCCGGCATTTCTTTTGGCTGGGCGTCGTCTTCGACACTGTGGGAGCGATGGTGCTGTTCACCGGGGTCTTCGCAGACCTGCTCTACTGCGACTTGCTGCTCTACCTGGGTTCCATCATCATCTTCTTCAGCCTCCTCTGGTGGGCCTTCTGGTACACTGGCAACATCGAACTGACTCCTGAAGAGGCCTTCAAGAGGTCTTTCCTCGTGCCCTCCGCCACCGTGGTGGAGGCTCTACGCAGCTCCGTCAGCCACCGCTCCTCATTAAGTTTCTGCAAAGTTACCTCCCCTTTTCGGCTGATCCGGCGGAGGTGGCGCCGCAGGAGACTCAGCCAGAGGACTGCTTCTCTGAGTATGACCGTCACGGGCCAGGTAGAAAAACAGCTAGCAAAGGAAGACCTGGGCAAAGACGGAAGGAAAAGTGTCAAGAAAAGTAGTGATGCTGAAGACTTTGGCAGAGGGGATCTGGGCTCCGAACCAGAAGCTCTCCAAAGTTCAGAAGTTTGTGTTCCAGGCCCTGATACTGGCCCTCTGTGCCCTGAGGATGGTCCGCCGAGGTTTGTTGAAGGAGCATGGACCCATCTGGTGCAGCCTGAGTTCATTTAGTCTCCTATGGACCAGCCTCTGCCTCCAGCCACCCTCGCTTCTGTGGTCCCTTTGGCCCCTACCACTCAGCCCCCAGCTATTTGTACTTCCAAGAGCCTGCCTGCTGTCCCCTTGTCTTCTGCAAGTCATCCTCTGGACACCTTAACCTCTAAGAGCCAGACTACAGCCCTGGTGGTCTCACAGAGCCAACCCTTGGTGCCCGTGGCTTCTCCGATCCAGCTCTTGGTGCCCGTTGGCTTCTCCGATCCAGCTCTTGGTGACTGTGGCTTCACAGAACCACCCCCTGGTGCCTGTGGTCCCTCAGAGCCACCTCCAGGTCGATGTAGCCTCAGAGAGCAATTTCCAGAATCTTTCTCTGGACTCTCAAGCTCAGCCTCAACCTATTCAGGCTTCCCAAGCCACCCCTGTCTCTCTGATCCAGCTTTTGTCGGCCCCACCTTTTCAGACCCAGCCTGTGGATCAGGTCATCCTGGCTGTCCAGGACTTTCAGGTCCAGTGTGACACCCCACAGCCCCCGCAGAGCAGTGCGTTAGTCCGAGAGGTTGCTCTCAGTCAGTCTTCACTGGCCCAGGAGATTCTTCAGAAGCCGGTTTCTCAGACTTTCAAGACTGTGCCACCAGCAGGTCAGGAGCTAAGTCAGGAAGTCCCTGACACCTTGTCCCTGCTCTCTGAGTCCCCGGCTCCAGCTACTCAGTCCCAGCAGTCAGTGTCCCCTGAGAGTGCGTTCACCCCCACTTCGGAGAGGAACAGTCATCCTGTCTAAGGGAAGAACCAAACCCCATCCATCGGAGTGGCTACTCAGGCCTCTGCCAAGTAAGTGCCTTGGGAGGAATCTTCTACAGTATTCTGGGATCATTTCCAAGGTCATTTCCTCAACCCCTTCTATTCGAAAAAAATTAAGTTAGTGGAGGTGAAGTGGCCTTTTTCTTCAGGTATTAGATCTTTGGAACTTGGGTAGGTTTTTGACACCTAGTGCCTTGAGCTGTAAGGTTTTACCCACTGGGTGCTCTAGGGGTCTCAGGGGTGGAAACTGATGTCCCAGCTTGGACTTGGAGGCTCACAGCACTACCCCACAGTAATACAGACACACAGAGTGGGGGGTGGGGGTGCTACTGGGGTCTAATAGGTAGAGGCCAGAGGTGGTGCAGAACAGCCTGCAATGCACAGGTCCACCCCTCATAAGACAGAACTTGCTAGCGCAAAGTGTGATTAATGTGAGGTTGAGAAACCCTGATCTAAAATAATAAAAAATTGCTCTATAATTCAAAATCTTACTTTGATCCTCAGATGAATCATTGCCTCTTATATAGTAATGGTACCTTCTCTGCTAATCCATGAGAATCTTAATCATCTTTGTTTTATTTACTTTTGTATTCCCAGTTTGTATCATCTTTGAATCAACACACATATGGGGCATTTATTAACAATAATACCTGACATTTATTGGGTGTTTATAATACATTACACACTGTACTGAGTAATTCATTGGTATTATCTCATCCCTCACAATAATCAGAAGTAGGCATCATTATCTTCACTCAAGGAAGTTAGACTTGATAGGGAGAGGTTGGTCGATTTGATTTTGAGAAGTAAAGTAATTTTCCCAATGTCACACACATGGAAGAGCTGGAGTTAATGTGCAATTGATGTATAATTTGTTATAAGGCATATAAGCTTTCCTTCTAAGTTAAAGCTATTAATGAGTACTTTTCTTAAGCCTGTTAATTATAACTGGAGCTGTAATATACTCTATAGTATTTAAAGTCTTACTTTCAGAGAGAATGAAAATTAACAACTCTTTAATTTTTTGTTACATTCTGTTTATAAATGTCATCTCAAATAAAAATTGCTTTTTTCTTTCCAGAACTCACCAATGTTTCTACAGATTTAAGTGCCAGCTTTATAAAACCACAAATACTTACATTAATCTCACTTTGGAAACCTCCATCTGAAATCCTGACCAACTCAGACCAGCAGACTAGACTGCCTCTGCCAAGTACATGTGTTTCAGTGTTGAGGAGAATTTTCTAGCTTTAGATAATAAAGTTATTTATTGCCACAATTTTAAGCCATAATAAACTATGGCATTCCAAATGAACTTTCCAAAATATTCCAAATGGTAAATGATGTCTCAAGTACTCTGAGTCAAGATGTAAGTAAGGACAGTTCCTACAGAAATGGACTTGAACATGCAACGCGTGCCTTTAAGAATACTTTATGACCTCATTAGCCATCAGAAAGCTTGACACAATCAATGTATGATAACATGCTACAGTTTATATGTTCATTTGATTTAAATAACGTCTGCATTTCCCTTTATCCCCAAGGATTTAAAATCTGCTTTGGGGAGTTCCCTGGTGATGTAGTGGCTAGGCTTCGGCGCTCTCAACACTGCAGCCTGGGTTCAATTCCCTGTCAGGGAACCACAAAAAAAAAAAAAAAAAAAAAAAAATTGTAAAATCTGATTTGACTGTATATTTTAATGCTGATAAAATAAAATTCATTTGAGACTGTTCTCCTTTATGATCTTTCTTTGTATTGGTGAATTGTTTATGTAAGAATGCTCTAATACAGGGGTATTTCCTTTTGAAATTTTCAGTTATAGGCAAAAGTACATTTTTTTTAGGTTGTACTGTACTTTGGACTGAAACTGGCAAAAATTTTAGCTGTTTTTATTTTTTCCCGTTTTTTGTCCTATGCGTCAGTATTTCTAGATCTATAATTTTAGAAAATTAACTCAAGGTGAGAGATTTTGCTTTATAGATGCTTGGAAAAAGAATAATTGAAAGGACATTATTCTAGGAGTTCCCTGATGGTGTAGTGGCTTAAGGCTTCGGTGCTGGCGCTGTCAGCGCTGCGGCCTGGGTTCGATTCCCAGTCAGGGAGCTACCCACATACCAAAAAGCAAAAAAAAAAAAGAAAGGACATTATTCTAAGTGAAATGAGGCAGTCAGAACAGGACATACTGTATGATTCCACTTATATGAAATTTCTGGAGAATCCAGGTTGTACAGACAGAAATTGGAATGATGGTTGCTAGGGGTTGGGGAAAGTGTGGGATAGGGAGTTGTTTGATGGCTATAGTTGTGATGAAAACAGTTCTGGAGATTGGTTACACAACAATGTGAATGTACTTAACACTACTGAATCGTGCACTTAAAAATGGTTAAGATGATAAATTTTATGTGTGTTTTACAATTAAAAAAAAAACAAAACTGAATTAAACCAGCAATGTATAAACCAAGCTCGTTCAACCTGCGGCCTCCGGGCCGCATGCAGACCAGGACGGCTTTGAATGTTGCCCAACACAAATTTGTAAACTTCCTTAATACAATATGAGATTTTTTTGCGACTTTTTTTTTTTTTTTTTTTTTTTTTTTTTTTTTTTTTTTTTTTTTTTTTTTTTTTTTTTTTTTTTTTTTTTTTTTTTTTTTTTTTTTTAAGCTCTTCAGCTGTCGTAAGTGTGAGTGTATTTTATGTGTGGCCCAAATTCTTCTTCCAGTGTGGCCCAGGGAAGCCAAAAGATTGGACTCCCTGGGTATAAACCATATGACATTTATACATTTCTTTTTAAGTGTATCAGTTGAGCTTCTGTATATAAAATGCAGCAGGTAAGCACAGTTGTTTTAATAACTCCAGAACTACAGTTAAAAATCAAATGTAACTGTATATACTCAGAACCAAGTACTCAGTAAGTGCAAAGGACATTCTAGAGGGGTGCATGGGTATGTACATGCCCCTCTTGTTTGCAAGAACCCACAGAAAAACCTCTTATCTTGTCATGCCTACCTAATCAATACTAACATGACGGATTTTACCTTGGATAAATAGAGATGGTTCTTAAGAACTGTGATTAGTGAACGTCTGCTGCTACCCATGGTGCCTAAAAGCAGAAGATGGTCACCTTGAAAGAAAAGTAGAAACGGCTTTAGTCATCTTAATAAATATAGATGTTTATGTATTTTAAAAACACTAAACTTTTCTGCTTTGTTTTTTCCACCCTTTAAAATAAAATTTTTATAGGATGGAGTAATTTTTTTAAATTTAAATCTTTGGCTAAGTAATATACAGGGTCTGGCAGAAGTAACACCCTTTTTTATGAGCAGGTATACTATACCAAATCTTTTATTACAAAATCATAAGCATGTGATTCTGTAGCATGACAGTATTTTAACTAAAGAGGGCATTACTTCTGGAATCTATATTTCTATATGACAAAATTTTAAAAGCATAAACAGCAAATACTGAAGTCTCATTACAACCCTCAGCACAGTGCTAGTGATAGACATTAAAAATGTTATTTTCTTACAAATAATTTATATGTATAATTTATATATGTATCATTCATTTATATGTATAAAGTGCTTACATATTTCAGTGTTTCTTTACATTTCAGCATCTTGCTTTTTTCACTTAACATATACCAGAGATCTTTTCATTTGGGGAGTTAGAGAGCTTTCTTATTCTTTTTTTTTATGGACACATAGTGTTCCATTCAGTGACTGTGTCATAATTTAACTTGTTTCCAGTTGATTGATATTTCTGTTGTTTCTAATCTACAAATGTTTTTAAGCAATGGTAAATTTGGACCTAATAAATAGATACGGACCAATCAAATACTGATGATTGTGCACTTAAAGAATTCCGGCTCCTGAGCCATTTTCCTGCTCGAGCCCGCTCCTACCTCTTTGGAGTGTACTTTCCCCTCAATAAACTATCTGTTTGTTTCACCACTTAAAAAAAAAAAAAAAAAGAATTCCAAGGGCCATTTGGTCTAGTCCCCTTCCTCTCCCCTCCAAAACTAACAAAATCATAAGTGACCTGCCTAAGATTGCATAGCTTGTTAGTGGAAGAGACTGAACTAAAACATGACAGCCCTGAGTTTGAGTCCTCTTTCCAATCAATGAGTGCAATTATCTTTCACTGAACTGTAAATAGCCTCGTTAAAAAAAAAAAATCATCTTAGAGATTTGAATTCAAGCTTTGAAAAGATAATGAAGCATTTTACATTTCCCTTCAGAACATTTAAATTTTTTAAGAGGTAGTATATGAACATTTTTTTAAAGTGAAATAATATTAAAAGCTATACAGTGAAAAATAAGTGTCCCTCCAACCCCCGATGCCCCACCTCCACCCGCCCCAGTCGTCCATAGCCCTTTCCCAGAAACAATTAGTTATTAGTCTGGTGTACCTACCCAGAGAGTCTGTGTGGGTGTGTGTACTTTTTCTTAACATGTAAATAGTATGGTACTATATATTTTGTTCTGTACCTTCTCTTTTTTGCCCCTTCTAAAGTTGTTAATGTGCAAGTTAAATCTGATTTGATAGGTTTGTAAACTCCTTGGAAGCTGGAGGCATGTTTCTCGTGTACACTCTTGTTTCTCCTATAGGACATATAAAATACGTACACTGAAGTATTTTGGACTTAGTTTTATTCTTAGTAATTGACTCATAAAATAATCATTGAGTCTGGAAAGTGGAAAGGAACAAATGGGATATCTACTATTTTTTTATTTAGAATTGTTGATTTGGACCTTCCCTACATCCAGCCATTTGGAAAACATTTGTTGAGCATTTATAGTGATCCTCTCATCCTCAGCAAAGGTTCACTAGAGGCCATTTGTTCCAATATGACCTCACCTCGCTAGGCTGGGTTAGAGAAGGGCACCTGAGCAAGACTTGGCCAATGAGAAATTCTTTTCTGGTGCCATGGGTAACCTTGTGTCCTTAGAACAGATTTGCCTTTTCTGTTTAAGCTAGCTGGAGGTAGCTGCTGTTGTTTTCAAGCCAAAAGGCTTTAACCAACAGAACTACTCTAGGGATGATTGTAAAATTCGTCTCTAGGGGAAGACTGCTCTTTTGAAAAAAACAGTTTAATGGGTCTTCTGGGTATTTGAAAGTAAAGCAAAAATGCATTCTGGAGTGGAGAAGCTCAGAATAATCATGAATGACTGTAATGCACAGTGAGGTAAAAAGATGGCAACACTGGCAGCCAGGCTGTGTCTTTGCTTTATTGTTTTTGTTTTTGGAGGCAGGTCTTTATTTTCTTTTATCTGATCTGGAGACAAAAAGAATTGGTACTCTGGGGAAGCTATGACTGGATAAAGGAAGCTTTTAATCCTGTCAAGATAAGGAACCGGATAACTGAGTAGAGGATCCCTAATGAAGGCACATGACCAAAAAATTCCAACAGTGAATTATGATAAGTTTTAAGATTTTTCTTGGAAGCTCAGGCTTCCACTGGAAAAAAAGAAGTTAAACATGGCCATCTAGTCTTAGCCGTGTTTTGGGAAACTACAGAAGGAATTATGTTCAAGCTTAAGGAGAAGATATTGCTGGGAATGTACATTGGCACAACATTGGAAGGATCTTTGTTTCTTTTATACCCCCCAAGCCAACAATTCTACTCTAAAAATATTAATAGTCTCACACACATAGTTTAGGAGATTCTACAAGAATATTCGTAGCAATGTACATATGGGAGAGGGAAGAAAGGAAACAATAAGATGTCAGTGATAGGAAAATGGATATATAAATCATGGTAGATTCATATAATGTATGTCATATGGCAGAGAAAATAAACTACAACTACATAACAACAGGGATGGATTCTAGAAACAAAATTGATTCAAAATAAGCAGTATAATACACCATGGAAATTGTATCAAACTCAAAAGACAAGGAAAAGTAAATAGTGTATTGTTTAGGACTAGTTACATAGAGATAAGTTTGTTTTTAACTTTTTTTTTCTTTTTTATGTGGGTAGTTCCCTGGCTGGGAATCAAACCCAGGCCTCAGCATTGACAGCACCAAAGCCTAGCCACTACACCACCAGGGATCTCCAAGTTTGTTTTTAAAAATCAAGGTAGTTATTACTTTTGGGAAGAAGAGGGAAGGTGGGATCTGGGAGAGGCACAAGAAAGCTTCAAAAGTACAGGTTAATGTTTCATAAATTGGGTGGTACATTCACAGGCTTTCATTTTATTATGGTTTTTAATTTACATTAACGTATTTTATACGTGGCAGACTTTATGAAAGAATCAAGTAATTGTCAAATTGCTTGACAGTACAGAGTTAAACTACTGACAGTGTGTTACAGTGTTGATGAACTGTGATTTAATTTTTTTTTTTCCTTTGCGGGTGGAGGGGAAGAGATGCCCACTTAAGTAGTTGTCTTGAAGCATCTTTGTGAGCTAGGGCGCAATTTCCTCTATTCCTGGCCATTGATGATTTTATCCAACATTCCGCAGGAATTGTAAAGCAGTGAGGGAAGAAATAATGGGACCATTTGGAGACAGCATGAAAGATAGTTACTGATTTTACACTATTGCAAAACAGAAGTGTGCTAGTGTGCTTAATATTTAACAACTTGTTGTAGTGGGTATAATGTATTTTTGATAGGTCTAAACAGTTCCCAAAGGTTGAAACATTGTCCCCTCCTAGAGATTAAGGGGAGGGGCAGTCCCTCATTTACGCTGCTTCTCCACCTGCCGTTGCCTATGCCTGGAAGACCCTTAACAGCTTCGTAGGTCTGGCTCCCGTACATTCTTCAAAATTTTAAGTCAAGGGTTAACGCCTTTTGGAAACTGTTTCCTCCCCTCTTTGATCTCTCATCCCAGCATCCCCACAGCTCTGAGGTTTTTGGGTAAGTCGCTTGGTCAAGCCTGTTTCCATGAGGTTAAGATAATCTTGGGTGTCCGTCAGCCTAGTGCAGTGGGTATAGAAAGCCTCAGATTCTGGGTCAAGCAGCCTAGTTCGAATCCCCAGTCCGCCCCATCTCTCTGAGGGTTTAGGTTAATCACAGGGCCTCTGTTTGACTGAGGGATGCTCTGACTCCACAAAGTTAAATAGGAGAGGCACCCAGCCACTGCTTAGCACTTCCCGGGTGCCCGCCCCTTCCTAGGGATCCTCAGGGCTGGACAGAGCCAGCCCTAAGGGTCGACCAAGGCGTACTTGGGGCCGCTCTAAGCCCTATGTCTCGACAGGCGGAGAAAGCCGTCCCAGTCCTAGAAGAACGGGCCTGACGCAGGGAGGAGAGGAGAAAGCGTGTGCGGCGCTCTAGCCCGCGAGCTCGCAACGCTCCCCACGTGGGGCTCCTGATTGGCTGAAGGCCGCTTCCGGGACGCAGGCGGTGCTAGAGGGAGCACGACTTCCGGCCGCCGTCGTCGCACTTCCCTGGCCCAATGGCGGCCCCACTGCTTCACACGCGGTTGCCTGGGGATGGGGCCGCTTCGGCCTCTGCGGTCAAGACGCTGGGCGCCTCGAGGACTGGGTAAGACTCCGGGCCGCTTCCTTCTGCGCAGCTGGCACCAAAGCCCTGGACCGGGATGAGGGAAGCGGATAGGGAAGAACCTGGGACGGAGTTCATGCAGCGGGGTGGGAGCAGAGGGTGAGGGTCATCCCAGGCTCTGAAGACTAAGCAAGCCGTGTTCCTTAAGTGGATACTAAAGGTGAGGGCGGGTCTGGAAAAATGAATCTGTCCTCTGCTCCAGAGGGCCCTTTTCTCCCCACTGGGCTTCCTCATAGCGTCCCAGGCCTGGGTACTGCATTCTGCTCCTTTACCCTTCCCTCCCGCATCTCCGACCAGCTTTGGAAGGAGGTTCCTGGGCTGTTTGGATTATCAGCTGCCACTGATGGCTGTCATTATTGAATGCTGCCACTGATGGTAGATTGAATCTTAACTGTTTTTGTTTGAAATTTGCTTCGACACACATGGTTAACAGTCTTTATCTTGCTCAACTTTTAAAGTCCCTAAGTCCCATAAAATACTTTGGGGTTTAACTTTGAGAGTCATTAGTAGGATAGTATGGTTTGTTTTTTCCCCTCACTAATCTGCTGTGCTTAAAAGAAGTAAACTTTGTAAAACTCTTAACAGAATATTATTCATAATTATTAAGTGCTTATGTACTGTGTTAGATACTGGGGACAGTAGTCTATCAAAAGAGATAGCGTCCTTACTCACCACAGAGCTTACTGTCTAGGGAGGGAAAGAGTAAATAGACGAACAGGATGATTTCAGGTAGTGTAACTGCCCTGAAGAAATAAAACGGGGTGATGTGAGAGGGGAGGGAGAGGATGGGTGTTTCAGATTTCTGATGGGGAAGGCCTCTCTGACATTTGAGCATCAATTTGAACAAAGGTAAGAATCCAACCATGTATAGATCTGGGGAATGAGTGTTTTTTATTATTATTATTTTTTTTTTTTTTCTTGGGGACTGGAAACCCTGGCTGGGAATCGAACCCAGACTGCAGCATTAAGAGCACCGAAGCCTAGTCATTACACCACCAGGGAACCCCAGGGATGAGTGTTTTAGATAGCAGGACCAGCATAGTGAAATGGGAACCAGCTTGGCTGCAGTACAGTGAGTATTAGGAGATGAGATCAGAGAGGTAGGCAGAGGCCAAATTAATGAGGATCTTGAAGACCACGGTATGGAGTTTGGATTTGTATTCCAAGTGAAACAGGAAACCTTTGGAGAGTTTAAGCAAGAGTAGAGTAGCATGATGTGTTCTAAGTTTTTGAAAGATCATTAGATTTCTGTGTAAAGCAATCTAATGGGAGGGACAGAGGTGGTATTAGAGGGAGCAGGTGAGATTTGGTGTGTTGTTCCACCCCACCCCACCCCACCCCAAATCCCAGTCCCTCCAGCTTTATTGAGATATAATTGACATATTGAGTTTGGTTTGTTTGTCAGGATTGTTGAGGGGTAAGAGTGGGAGCAGGGAGGCCAGTTAAGGGGCTTTGGCAGTTGTCCCACTGAATGATGATGGTTTGAAAACTGTTGGCTGTTATAGTTTTTATCATTCTTTGTCATATACTTAATAGTTTGATAATCTTGGTTGTGTAGGATTTCAGATATGCTTGCATTAGAGAATGATTTCTTCAACTCTCCCCCAAGAAAAACTGTTCGGTTTGGTGGAACCGTAGCAGAAGTTTTGCTGAAGTACAAAAAGGTAAGAGTAGATAACACGTGAGGTTTGGAGATCCCCTACCCCTAGCTTTATTGTAGTATAATTGACATACTGAGGTTCTGTTTTTGTTTGTCAGAATAAAATTATAGCTGTTATACTAAAGACCAGTTGACATAAGAAGGTGAATTTTAGATACCCATCTTGAAATCAGATATTTAATAACAGCATGATGCTGTCAGCTCAAAATTAGAGTAATAATCTCTTTACTGAGGTTTCAGCTCTTCAGATAATTTATTTACATGGTATCTTTAAAAAAAACTTAAGCAAATGCTAGAGTAAAACACTGATCATAGGATTTTATTTCTTAAGAAATTACATAAGCATTACTTTGGGACAATAACCTAGCTCTATTAATATGGATTTTTAAAATTTGTTTTTGTGTTAGTTTAGAAGTGATTCTACTAAATCTCAGTAATGGAGGGAAAATATGAGTAACTTTTATTTAAATTGAGGTATAATTCACATATAGTGACTATCTATTTTATATGTCATCTGTATTTATAACCATACATATGAATGGATATTACCATATCCTGCCATGTATAATGTGTTCCCCTATATAATCTGCACCCATGTTTTTGGCCCAGACTTTCAGGGAAAAAAATCTTTCGTTTTAATTTTTTAATTCAAATTTTTATTTGTTTATATTTAGGTACTTTTTTTGGGGGGGGGGTTCCCTGGCTAGGAATTGTTTTTGTATTATAAAGGAATTTTAGCATTTTTAAACATTATAGCATTTATTTTTTAACATATGGTACAAGAAATTTTATGCAACAAGTAATTACAAAGAACAGATACAAGGTACAAGAAATTGTTATGTATAAAATTTTTTTTATATTAAAAGAACAATTATTATATTCCAAGGTATTATTTTATTGTATTGATTTCTAGAGTTATACTTTAACTTGTAAGCATAAGTAAAAGAATTAAAAGCATTTATATAGATACGGAATTAGAACTACCCATGTATAATGCACGTCCTTATTTTTCCCTCACAAATTTGGACAAAAAAGTGTGCATTATACACGGCAAAATATGGTACCTTGGAGTATCGACCATCATATTCAAATGTCAGTACACCAATATACCTAAATATAAATGCCTTTTAATTGTCATTTTCTTTATTCCAAGCCCCCTAGCTCCACTAACGTGAGTTTTTAAATTTTGTAGTCAGGGATTTTATAATCCACAATTGATTTGTAGAAGTTACAGTGTTCCTTTTGTAATTTCATCAGATGTTACAGTAGAGTTGAAAGTCCTGCTGTTCTATAACAGGAAACCAAAGCAAGTAAAACTTCCTTTCTTCCCCCTCTTTTTGGTAAGGGTGAAACAAACGACTATGAGTTGTTGAAGAACCAGCTGTCAGATCCAGACATAAAGGTAAGTAACTTTGTGTTTGATTGTCAGCAAAGTTGTTGCCACTTTGGACAGATGGTAGTTTGTACTTTTGTTTGGTCCTGTTCCATCCTTTAGAACTTCTCTGTGTTCCCTTCTTACTTTAACCCAGTGGTTCTCCACCAGGGGTAGTTCTGCCTCCTACTTTTATTTGACATTTTTGGTTGTCACAACATGAGGGAGGAGGTGTGCTACTGGCATCTAATGAGTAGATGATGGAGTATTGTTAGTAAACATTCTGCAATGCACAGGGCAGCCCTCCAAGTCCAAAATGTCAGTCGTCCCAAGGTTGAGAAACCCTGGGACTTTAATCTTTCCTTTCTAACACCTCTTTTCCTCTGTGCTGCAGGCAACTCTCATGTCTCTCCAGTGCTAAAAAGGCTAAAACAGAGAAACAACAAAAGATGACTTGTCTTTCAAACTACTACGCTTTCATTGTTTCAGAGTTGAAGATACAGTAGATCCTTGTCATGGCGGAACAACTCAATACATTTTGTTTCCCATTTCTTCCTTTTTTTGCCCAGTTGTAGAAAGAAAAGTCTGTTACCATGGCATTGGTAATCAGATTGCCTGGGATAAAATCGTCACTCCATTGTTACCCAGTGTGTGGTCTTGGGCAAGTTATTTAACCTCTCTGCCTCTGTTTCTTCTTTGTAAAACCAGAAAAACAATAGCAGTTGTTTTTTTTTGTTTTTTGTTTTTTTTTAACATAGAGGTTTTAGAGGATCCGGTGAGTTAATATATGAGAAGCACTTAGAATAGCCCCTCACTCAAAGTGAGGGCTTTGCAATCGCTAGCTATTCCTACTGGCACAGTCTGTACTTTGATTTCCCATTCATGGTGACACCTATTGTAAAGTCCACTGCTGTAACTGCTGTGACAAGATTACCAGTGATTTCTTACATGCCGATTTCAGTGAGCTTTTTTTTCCTTTCAAGCCTCATACTAATTCTTGGTAGCAGTTGACACAACTGGCTGCCCACTTCTTGAAACCTCTCCTTCAGTTTCTCTTATCTTCCTACCACTCACCTGCAATCATTCTCTTGACAGGTTCTTAAATTTGGTGTTGAGGAGTTCCCTGGTGGTGTAGTGGCTTAGGGCTTCGGCGCTGGCACTGTCAACGCTGCGGCCTGGGTTTGATTCCCAGCCAGGGAGCTACCCACATACTACAAAAAAATAAATAAATAAAAATTTTTTTTAAAATTTGGTGTTGACTGGGTTTCCTGTGTGATCTCCTTATACCCTCGTGGCTTTGAAAACTACTTATGTCCCGATTGCTCCCAAATTTGTAGCTATAGCTCAGATTGCTCTTGTGGGTTCCAACTTGTTTTGTAACTGGCAGCCCACAGGGTTAGAGGTGCCCCAAACTTAGCATTCTCTCCCTCCCATAATTATTCCTTCTCCACTCTTCTCTATGTGCTTAACTGATTTATCATGTGCCTGGTTCCTGAGCTAGAAGCCTTGCAGTCTGTCTGTACTTTCTCACTCCTTACGTCCATTGATTTACCAAGGCCTTTCGGGGGAGAAGTCCTATTTTATGAGTGTTCTCTTGTCTGGATTCTTCCAGTGACCTCTTTAGTGATCTCAAGATTCTAGTTCGTTCTCTCTTTCTCTCTCTCTCTCTCTCTCTCACACACATGCCCCCCCCCCCCCAATTTCTTCTCAAAAGTGCAGCCTATATCATTTCTACAGCACATGCTAAACATGTCAGTGCCCTACTGAAAAACTTCATGCTTATTGAAGAATAGAGGACCAACTTCTTTTCATGGCCTGTAGTATTTTTATGTTCAATCTCACTAGATACTTTATTCCATGAATTTGCCACTTCTTTTCATCTGTATGCCTTTGCATATGCCTATTTTTTTTCCTGGTTGCCAAAGATAATCTGTATGTGGCTACATGGCCTCCCTCCCTTACTAGCTTTGTGATTGAAGACGAATTTCTGCACTTCTTTTTCTTTCTTTTTTTTTTTTTTTTTTTTTTTTTTTTTTTTTTTTTAATGTGGGTAGCTCCCTGGCTGGGAATCAAACCCAGGCCGCAGCGTTGGCAGCCCCAAAGCCCAGCCACTACACACACCACCAGGGAACTCCAGTTTTTGCACTTCTGTGCCTCAGTCATCCTATCTATAAAATGGGAACCAATGATAGTACCAACTTCAAGTAGTGGTTGTAAAGATTAAATGAGTTAATAAATGTTGAAGTCTTAGAATAGTGCCCAGCACAAAGTTGTGTATTAGTGTTTACTATTACTGGTGCTCCTTGACTTACTGTGGGGTTAAGTCCTGATAAACCCATTGTAAGTTGAAAGTACTGTAAGTTAAAAATGCATTTAATACACTTAACCTAACGAACACAGTAGCTTAGCCTTGCCTGCCTTAAAAGTGCTCAGAACACTATAGTTGGGCAAAATCATCTTGCTGCCACTGCTCAGCTCCACAGGAGAGTATTGTGCCACATATCGCCAGCCTGGGGAAAGATCAAAGTTCAGTATTCCCAATACAGTTTCCTGAATATACATCTCTCTCTCCACCATTGGAAAGTCAAAACATTGTAAGTCATACCATCCTCGGTCAGGGACTGTCTGTGTTAGTACTGTAATCTATAAAAGTTCTAGTCTTCGAGATCCAGCTGAAGTATCATCTTCTAATGGAACTTTCCCTGTTGTCTCTTACTGTCTCATGGTTGTTCACTCATTCCTTCCCCAGCACTGCCAGCAGGTCTTTCTAATACAAATCTGGCTTACAAGCACTTCGGTGATTTCTCTTTTCCCACTGTGCTCCTGCGTTTATCTGTTAGCTTGCTCACTAGCCATACTGAACTACTTCTGGTTTTCTAAAAACATGCTTTGCCCTCTGTAAGGAGTATAGCCCCCAGAGAAGACTCACTCAGTTTAAAGACGGCAGAAGCATCACTTCCTGGTTAAAGCTTTCCCTGACCCTTGCCTTCTTCCACTGGGACAAAGGGCCATTTACTTGTGTTCCATTGTATTTCTATATGAGTACTTCTCATCCTCAGTATCTCAACATACTGATACCACATCAGCTGTGTCTGTGTTAGTTCAGAGGGGTGTTGCAAGTAATTTGCCTCTGATGGTGGTAGTTCAGTACTAAAACACCGAAGTATGGCACTGGCTTACTTTAAAACATGGGGCAGTTTAAATGTTGTCCTTATAATTCTATTCCACTTTTTTTAAAATGGAAAAGCAATAGGATAGAACTAAGTCATTTTTATTTGCACCTAATAACCTAGCTTATCTTCACCTCTGGTGGTGGTGAGCCATCATTAATGTTCCCCTTAATGGTTGTAGACATGAAATTACCATAGTGCAAATGAGTTGTGGTTTACTTTCTTTTACTGCCAGCTTACTTGGGGTTTCATCAGAAAATAGTTCCTTTGAAGTGTGTCACATAATGCATAGAAAGCACTCAGTGGTTGAAGGAAGGTGGGGGGAATGTGGAGCAAGGCATTGTGGGAGAGTGGGTGGAGCATAGGCTTTGTCCCAGACAGGTTTTAACCTGGTTCTTTATTGACTTCTTGGTTGGACAACTTGCTTATTAATTTCTCTTTAGCTGTAATTTCCTCAGCTGTAAAATGGAATAACAGTAGTCTTTCTGCAGTGTTGTTAGGGTCAGGGAAAGATATATGAGGGCTGCCTGGAAAGTATCCAGCCATGTAATGTGAAAAATAGAGGCATTGATGGCTGGATTTTTTCCAGACAAGCCATCGTTTATGTATGAGATTGAGCACCATGTCTGGCACCTGGCGTGTTCTCATTAAATGATATTTCCTATCAATACTCTGTCACTGTAGGTACATCCCTGTTTGTTAATAGTCTGTCACTCTAGTACATGTCTGTTAATAGTCTGTTACTGTAGGTGCAACACTGTTAATGGCCTGTTACTGTAGGTACACCACTATCTCTTTTGTTTATTTATATCTCTTTCTCCTAGTGAGTCTTAATCAGCATTAATCATTTTCTTTAAAAAAATGAGACTTTTAGTTTTTTCTTGTGTGTTTTATATATATGGATGAGTACAAACTATTTTATATAACTGATATCATGTTTTATTCATAGCTTGTTTTCTGTTCTTTTATTTTTATTTAGCAGTTATTTCCATGTCACTAAAAGTTGTAAAAAGTAATTTTGTTGTCTGAAAAATATTTCATGGAGTAATGGAACCTTCATTTGTATATAACACATCTTAATGTTTAAATCCAATTGCAGATTGAGTTGAGAAAAGTTTATATTTATTGATGACTAGTTAATTGGCTTAGAATGAAATGTTATCAACATGTTTACACACCAGCATGAATATAGAGGAGATAGAGATAGCTGTTGGTCCTTGTGGTTGAATCTGCTATAATTGTGCAATTAAAAAAATCCCAGATGTTAACATTTGAGGTACTTTCACTTTTTTTTATTGTTAAATGTATTGAGGTGACATTGGTCAGCAAAAGTTTTCACTTTCTTAGAGCAAACAGTGAGAATGAAGTATTGCATTTAATTCTCTTTCCTGTATATATGAGTTACTACATGACTTTTTTTCTGAAACGGGAAAGTTTGATACAAACTAAGACATTTTCATCCCAATTTTAGCTTAAGTCCAAGTTTGTGACTTTTTAATTAATTTAAATATTATTGATAGATGATTGAGGCAAGATAGTTATCATCTTTGAGGGTTTGTCATTTCAAAAGTCCTTTTCTTTAACTTAAGGATGACCAGATCATTAACTGGCTGTTGGAATTCCGTTCCTCCATCATGTACTTGACCAAAGACTTTGAGCAGCTCATCAGTATTCTGTTGGTAGGTTCACCATTTATTTCACTAATTAGCATGTAAATCAGTGCCTTGAAAATAGTGTATATTGTATCAGTAAAATGATTCTCTTCTTTTTCTTCCTTCTGCCTCTAGAGATTGAAGTGGTTGAATAGAAGTCAGACAGTGGTGGAGGAGTATTTGGCTTTTCTTGGTAATCTTGTATCAGCACAGACCGTGTTCCTTAGACCATGTCTCAGCATGATTGCTTCTCATTTTGTACCTCGTAAGTGGTTCTTCTTTGCTTACTTTGATTTTTCACTTTTTAAATATCTCTATTAAAATACATTAATTTTAATTAACTGGAACTTAAGCACCCAGCGCTCTCAAGCAACTGGTACAATTTTCTGTTCCAGTTGCTTGAGTTCTGGTTAACAGAGTCTATTTACATTTATCTGGTGTGCCGCTGAGAATCTGCTGTACCCCTTTCCCAGTATACTCTGGAAGATTCCAAGGTGCATACTGGCAGCACTTCTGGTGTATACGAGTATGTGTCGCCTGTAATGGCCTCTGAAGGGAGAATCTGGTTGGTTTGTTGCTATGATTTTTGTGGGTTGCAGTTTGTTTTAGTGGGCTTAGGATGAATCTTAGAACTCAGGAATTTTTTAGCAATTTAAAAAATGTAAAGTAACTCTTTTTTTTTCCTTCCAGATTATTATAATCATTGTACTAGTTTGGACAATGGAAAAAAATAACTTTTTTGTGTAGCTGTTGATTGTTTAGGTCAATGACACAATAACATATTTTATTTTTCTCTCAAAAGCCCGAGTGGTCATTAAGGAAGGTGACATAGATGTTTCAGATTCTGACGACGAAGATGATAGTAAGTATAAAGCAGATTAAAGCAAAAAAATACCTTCTGTGTCTTAGGGCATGTATGCTGAACGATAAAGTTTATTGGCACCTCCAGGACCTATTCTAATAGGTAGATTGCAATAAGTGATAATCCTTGATGGAATCTTTTGTTATATTGACCACTAACATGTAATCAATTGCACTTAATGCATTACTTTTATAATTAGCCATTAGTCTTCATTGATAGTTGGCTATGGAGAAAATTTTCAAAATTATTATTTCACTGATTAATGATTCTGTTTTGGTTAGCAGGTATTTTTAGCTTCAAATAAATAATTTTTCAGTTTTCAGTTTTATTTTGATGCTCATATTCTCACTTTTCCTCTTATAGATCTTCCTGCAAATTTTGATACATGTCACAGAGCCTTGCAAATAATAGCAAGATATGTCCCATCGTGAGTATACTTTTGTTACTTATTTTGAATTACAGTGTTTAAGTATTCAAGAAAATTGTCATCAATTAGTAGAAACTTACCAAATTGTTCATAGCATCCAAACTCAAGTTGTATGCTGCATGTTTTTTGTATCCTGTTGGTGTAACATCATTCTATAAAATCTCTATTCATTACTTTCTTTTTTTAAATTTGTATGCAAATTCCCCCCCAAGTTATGTATAGTGGTTGCAGTTTTGCTTTTATCCCCAACAGATACAGTACCCCAAAATTTTCAGTGAGAAATCTCTGTGTGTTTGTCATACCCTATGAATAAAAATTGCAGTTCTAAGAAAAGCTCTTAGGATGTGAGGGTTTCTTTGGGAGGGGCAGACTTTAGGTTCCTCCTGTAAGTTTATTATTTGCTAACCTAAAAAAAGTCCAAATTGATATTTTTTTCCTATTTAAAATAATATATGTGTGTAGTAGGAAATGATTCACTTTTAAACGGATGCTCTGTGCTACTTTTGTAGAAAAAACATTTCCCCTTTAATTTCTTTTGATATCAAAGTTAATAGAAGCTTATTTTCCCTAAATTATTACAGATTGTCTCCAAAGCTATGCATTTATTTTAGGTTCCAATTGCTTGAGGTAGCAGTTACTATTTGCCTCTTGTGTTCACATTTGCTCTTAGAATGGAAGTGTTACCTTCCAAGAAAGTCTAGTTAACATGGATTGGTTGATTTATTTTTTCTTCTTTTGTAACTAGGACACCATGGTTTCTTATGCCAATATTGGTGGAAAAATTTCCATTTGTCCGAAAATCAGAGAGAACATTGGTAAGAAATCTTTTCATGAGGAAAATAATGGAAAAGTTATTTTGTGTGATTAGTTTTAGGTGATGTCAGATCTAAGAATTTGCTCAGATTCCTTTGTTAGCAAGTGACTAACAGTCCCCAGTGCTGCTGCCTTTTATTCCTATTTGCAAGTCAAGAACAAAATCTATTTCAGAAATATCTGAATAGTCTTAATGATTACAGAGATAAAAAATCCTGGGAGATATTAGCAATTATAAACATGCCTATTTGAATATGAAGACAGAGCCTTCTGTGAATTCTAAGTTTTATTTCTTCCTTTTCAAGTTTTAGATCATTTGTGTAGTTTTCAATAAATAATAGTTGTCCCCTTCTAAGGATAGATTAAATAAGGTATTACAAGTATTAAGTCAGGAATTGATAAATTTTGCTAATGTTTGTGATAGTCTGCTTCAAGTGGAGTATTATAAACCCTGTATCTCTCACAAACATAGATGCAGAAATCCTCAACAAAACACCAGAGAACTGAACCTTACAACTTATAAAAAGAATAATGCACCATGATTAAATAAAATTTATCCTAGGAATACAAGGTTGATTTAGTACCCCAAAATCAGTTAATGTCAATAGAATAAATGACAGAACCACATACATGATCATCTTAACAGATACAGAAAAAGCATTTGACAAACACTAAACCCTTCATAACAAAATCAGAGAGGAACTTTTTCAGTCTGTTAAGGGCACCTGTGAAAAACACAGCTGACATCTTACTCAGTGGTGAAAGACTGAACACTTTCCCCTAATGTAAGGAACAAAACAATGGTTTCTCCTTCTCTACTAGAGGTTATAGCCAGAGCCTTTAGAGGAAAAGGCATCCATATTGGAAAGGATGAAGTAAAACTGTATCTGTAGATGACATAATAGTACATGTAGAAAATCCTGAGGAATCCACAAAAGCACTATTAGAGCTAATAAATGAGTTCAGCATGGTCACAGATATGAGATGAATATACAAAAACCAGTTGTGCCAGACAGTTTAATGGGAAAAAGAACAGTCTTTTCAACAAATGGTTCTGGGACAAGTGGATATCTTCATATAAAGAATGAATTGGGACCCCTCCTTATACCATACGCAGAAATGAACTCAAAATGGATAAAAGACCTAACTGTAAAAGCCAAAAAAAAATCCGTAACCAAAAATAAAAAAAATTCTTAGAAGGAAACAGAGGTTAAAATTTTTTTGACCTTGGATTAGGCAACATTTTTTAGATATACCTGAAACATAGCCAGCCAGAGGAAAATACAGGTAAATTGGACTTCATCAAAATTAAAAACTTAGGCTTCATAGGACATCTTTAAAAAAGTGAAAAGAAAACCCATATAATGGGAGAATATTTGCAAATCATATATGGGATCAGCTGATGAATAAACAAAAATGTGTTATGTCTATAAAATGGAATAGTACTTGGCAGTTAAAAGGGATGGTTTACTTGCTACAACATGAATGAACCTTGAAAATGTACTAAAACACCACGTATCTTGAGATACCACGTATCTGAAATGTTTAGACTAGGCAATCATAGAGACAGAAAGTAGACTAGTGATTACCTAGGGCTGGGGGGAGGTACTTTACTAAAAGATAAAGCGTTTCTTTTTAGGGTGATGAAAATGTTCTGAGATTGATTATGATGATGGTTGCACAGCTCTGAATATAATAAAAGCCATTGAATCATGCACTTTAAATGGGTGAGATGTATATAAATTATATTTCAACAATCCTTCTAAAAACACAAATTATAAATTTAATTTGCTGAGGTGATTGGACAAATTATGCTGGACTGTATTTCCCCCTCCACATTGACATGGTAGCAGGTAGTTTCTTGTTTTTTTGTTTTGTTTTGTTTTGTTTTGTTTTGTTTTGTTTTTGGTATGTGGGTAGCTCCCTGACTGGGAATCGAACCCAGGCCGCAGCACTGACAGCGCCAGCGCCAAAGCCTTAAGCCCTACACCATCAGGGAACTCCCAGTTTCTTGTTACTAGATAGTCTATTTTTTCTTTTTAAATAATTTGAACTAAAGATTGTGTAATTGATGTTTTGCCTTCATGACTATGAAACATTTGTTCTCCATTGAAATGTTTATCTTTTTATGTTTTAGGAATGTTATGTTCATAACTTACTAAGGATTAGTGTGTATTTTCCAACCTTGAGGCATGAAATTCTGGAGCTTGTTATTGAAAAGCTACTCAAGTTAGATGTAAGTATCTAATCATCTGTTTTCTAAATTTGTTATAATCATAGGATGTGAAACAATGGTAGCAGCAATGGAAAAGAGTTCCACTTTTGATTCATTTCTTTGTACATTTCTTGAAATTCATTGATGTGCTGGGGGTTATAAGCAGTCCTGTCTCTCATGCTTGGGGAACAAGGCATTGACTAGTCGGTATCACCATTGTAATATGTAAATGCTGTGAATGAAATGCATTTATTATTATGAGCCAGAAGACCTGATGTCATCAGGAGCCAGGAAGGCCATCCTTTATACCTTTTAAAAAAGAGGCCTGCAGTAAGGTTCAGTGGGAATGAAAGAAAGTAGTGGATTCTGGTGACATTGTGGAGGAAAGGCGAACCCGTCTCGAGACTGAGTTGGAGTGGAGAGGTAGGCGGTAATGAAAGGAGTCCTTCAGGCGTGCTCCCTAGGGAGTAGAATCTTGTGTTGCCATTAACAGTAGTAAGAAAAGTCCGGAGGAGGATGGATAATGATGAGTTCCATTTACGATGCTCTGAGGTGCAGGTGGGCAGCCAGATGAAGAATCCTCACAAGCAGTTGTAGCTGCAGATAGAGGACTGAGTACAAACCGGTGAAGGGATGCAGTTTAGGACAGGAGAGAAGTCTGCTCGGAAGTGGGAGGAAAACCGAGTGTGGATGTGCAGGGTGGGGCTGGAGCAAGGAAGGGTTGGTCAGCAGCGTGTGATACTGCTGACATTTTTGAGGAGAATGAGGAAACAAAAGTCATTGGGTTCGGTGGTCTGGAGGGAGTCTACTGCCTTGTCGGTGCGGAAGCAAAGTCAGGAGAGAGCATGGATGGTTAGGAAGTGGGGCTGTTAGAGACCTTGCTGAGGGTTTGGTGTAAAGAGGATGAGGCAGGGGTGAGAGGCATCTGCTAGGGTTGGAGGGACTTGAGGTTTGTGATTGGAGGAGATGAGTTGATGGAGGAGGCAGGTCTAGGAAGAGCTGGAGATAGGCTTCTTGTACGTGTGTGAGTGTGTCGTGCATAGTAAGAGTTACCCTAAGTGTTGAGTTTGTGGAATCTGTCCAGTTTAGACTAACACCACAGTTCTTACTGATTCTATGTAAGTACGAGGTCAGACAATTTCACTAACTCGCCCTACAAAAGTGCTGCACACCTCACTGTTGAGTATCACTATGGTCACCTTCGAAGTCCTCCCCTTGGGAAGCTGTGCACTGACACCAGTGCCTCGTCCACCCTTCAGAGCACCTTTATGTGTATCAGATGAATTTCTAGTACTCCAAAAATGTAGTTGTATTTTAAGTGTTTTTATTTTTTTCTTTGTTATAATGTAGGTGAATGCATCCCGGCAAGATATTGAAGATGCTGAGGAAATAGCAGCTCAGACTGTTGGTGGAGCAGACGGCACCGAAAGACTGTTCAATATGGTCAGCATTTATGAGTGAGAGCGCATGTGCACAGCTCGTAGTTCCAGAGCTGGGGAAGAGGCAGCTCATGGCATCTCATCTGCTTCAAGGCTTTAGAGTAACTCAGTAGTTCAGCAAACTTGAGAATGACTTCTTAAATGAGGAAGTTTGCTGCCATGTTGCTTTCTGCAACTCGTTGGTTTATTTCTAAGACTTTGAATTTGGGTTTGGTGAAGTAGGTTGCACATTTATTTTTCTGTTTGTTCTTTGTGTGTTTGTAAACTACATATTATTTGTGAGGGAGTGATAAATAGAAGAGCATTCCAGTTTACTCTCTCTGTGAGTTGTGTACCTAACGCATTACTTCTCCTCCTGGGCCCATGCATTAAGTTGGGTTCAGAGGAGCGCCCGGGATCGCAATGCAGGTGCTCTTGGGACAAGGGTGCGAGGAGGCAGGAAAGGGCAGGGGAAGGACCTAAGCAAGGGTTTGGTCTCGGTTAGAAAGGAGTTACAGCCTGCCCCCCCCCCCCCCCCCCCCAGGAACTCTGGGACATGACTGCACCAGAGTGGTCCCAGCTTGAGACTAAGGAGATGGCCTCTGGTGACCCTGTGTCAGTTAGTCATTAGTTCTGAGGGGGAAGGGCTAGAAGGAGTGCAAGGGCAGCTCTGGCTCTGGGTCTGCTGAGGACACTTCCCTAGAGAAGGGGCAGCTGTGAGCTGCTGGCAGCCAGCACTCATGGCTGCTGGGGGATGGGTGCCCGCCCGGTCCTGGGAAAGGAGACCTGGCACCAGTAGTGCCCACCACCGTGGGTGCCAGGACCTGGGGACATCCGTGATGCGTCATGGCCGTGCTCTGTGTGGGTCTTCTAGATGAGAGACAGAGGCCGGGACTCAGAATCCATACTTTTAAAGTCAGTTTTTACATTATCTTCAAAGGATGAAGACGAAGAAACTGAACACGAAACAAAGGCTGATCCCGAAAAGTTCGACCGGATGGTACATCCCGTCGCTGAACGCCTGGACATCCTGCTGTCTTTACTTCTGTCTTACATTAAGGATGTCTGCTACGTGGATGGTAACAACCTATCATAGTCACAATAGCTACTGTTCGTTGAACACCTGCTATGCACCTGTCTCTGTGCTGGCTGCTTTTCATACATTATCTAGTACTGACAGAGATCCTACAAAAATCACTGTTTTGAATAGGAGGAAAAGAAGGCGTAGAGAGATTGTATTACTTGCCAGTGTGACATGGTTTGAAAGTGGTGGGGTTCAGGCTCAGTTATATTTATCTTTGAAGCCCTTAATCTTTTCACGGCCTACTGTATTAAAAGCTTATATATGCAGTTTGCTCAGTTTTAGGTGGAGATGCATTACACTCCAGTTGGTCCAGATGTTTAGAAATGGTGTAGACGTTGCTATACAGTGCTTGGTGTTACGTAATGAGTTTTGAGGGTCTTAATACTGTGATTGTGTGGGTACTAAACTGAGCAAATCGATAATGCTTCTTGCTGTCATAAACTTGGTCTAGAAATGTTGTCATGAGAAAACAGAATTTTCTTCCATTCACATTGCTTAGATTTAAGAATGAAACTCAGCCACTCAGAATGACTTTAATCTGAGTTGACCATGCTACTATTTTTTTGCTGTTAGAAAAATAATACATGTTGGCTTGAGAAAATTTGGAAACTATAGGAGATTTAGAAAGTCATTTTAAATGGCTACATTCTTACTGTTCAGAGAACCATGATTAGCATTTTGATAATGTTTGTTTCTTTCTGTTTAGCATGTGTGTATATATGTATGCATACTTCTTGGTGGATTAGGAGGTCACACTATGTAATGTTTCATAATCCCCCCCTTTTACCAGTTGTGAACATTTTCTCATGCCATTCACTAGTCTAAAATAGTTGCTGTTGATCATTTGGATTTAACTGGTCTCTTAAGCCCCTCCCTTGCTATTATAAATAGCAGTGTAACGAGCATCCTTGTACATAGGGCTTCAATTATTGGCTTAATAAATTCCTAGCAGTAGAATTACTGGATCCAAGGGTGTCTGCTTTATGAATTGTAAAATTGCCCTTTAGAAGAGTTCACATTTATGGGATCATAGCAGTGTGAGGTGAGGGATTATAATATAATTAAAAGGAAAATCTGCTAAATAAAAATGGCATTTTGTTTTAATTATAGCTTAATGGATGATGTGTTTCTTATTGGTATTGTTTTCTTTTTAAAATTTGGTAAATAAAACTGGAAACTTGAAAATAATGTATTTATAAAACTGAAATGCCATATTTTCTCAACCAGGTAAAATTGATATCAACAAAACAAAGGATTTATACAGAGATCTCATAACCATCTTTGACAAACTCCTGCTGCCCACCCATGCTTCCTGCCACGTACAGTTTTTTATGTTTTACCTCTGTAGCTTTAAATTGGTGAGTATGTCCTTAACGTTATCTCAGCTCATTCTCGCCTACAATTTTTCCTTAAAAACTGATGGCAAGAGCCCAGGGCACTGCCTGCTGGCTCAGCCAAGGGCTCTGCAGTTGTCATCCTGCGTTTGATCCACTAGGTGGGGCACCCTTCCCTTTAAGTCAGGCCTTTTCTCTTAAAAATCTCATATGGGATATGTAACTTTATTTCCTTAACTCTCTCAGTTGATCCTAGCTACCCAAACCAACTTTGCAAAACATAATTTTAAAACTTCAGGCTTTGGCTTTTTTTTTTTTTTTTTTTTTTGAAAAAACACTCCTGAAGACGCTTTCCTCTCCTTTGCAACTATTTTGACACTTCCTGGAACAGTCCCCAAAGTGTTGGTCAGGGGTGGGGAGGTTCGCCTCAGTCTGCGTCACTGTGTGTTAATAGCTTTTGAAAAGCACTGTTGGGCAGAAATGGGAGGTCTCTTTCTTTGTTAAAGGGAAGCTGAGTCAGTCAGGGAAGCTGAGTCAGTCAGTTTTTTCCTATAGTTAGCATAATAAGGCAAGCACCAGCTGTACTTTAATCCATATTTCTGTATTTTGTAAACTTCTGTGTGTGCATCAAAGACTGGGAGGCTGCTTTGCACTCCGAAAGGTTCCCGCCAGTGCGGATCGTCACTGGTTTCCGGCTCTGGCTAGACATCAGAATCACTTTGTAGGGCTTTGAAAATAGGCAAAACCTGTCACAAACCTACTGAATCTATAGGATTAGTTTTGATGCTCAGCTATAGTTTTGAGATCCATTGGATTATTTAACCCTGAGGGGTGCTTTTGTTTTTCATAATATTTTCTCAAGGTGTTTTAAAAATTAGAACCATGATAACTGTATTCATTATCTAGCAGTATAACTGAGATACTAGAATTTCCCACATTGGTGAGTTAAAATTTTAGGGTTCTGATAGCTAGAATATCTTAAGCATTAAAACAAAAGATTAGACCAGCAACTTCTCTTGTTTACAGGGATTTGCAGAAGCATTTTTGGAACATCTCTGGAAAAAATTACAGGATCTGAATAATCCTGCCATCATTCGGCAAGCTGCTGGAAATTACATCGGAAGCCTTTTGGCAAGAGCTAAATTTATTCCTCTTATGTAAGTAACCTCATTTTTCCAAGTGCTTTTCTCATATCGTGCTCTAAAAAGATTTGAGCATTGTCTTAAGTCAGAGAAATAACTGCCTTATTTTTTAGGTCTATCTTTAAAGTGAAAAAAATCTGTTCCCCCACTCTGCAAGATGTTTATATTTCCAGGAGGCAATTTCAGAATAAAATGTCTCCTTTTTTTAGATAGAAAATCTGAGATGCAAAGCTTTTGTCATCTGTATGGTTGCACTTGAACCTGAAGATGTATTTGTTTCCATGGGTAGTGTGCAGTGTTGTGTACTGTTTTGATTCTTTTTATGGATTTGTCATTTTTCATTTGTATTCTGAATTGTATCTGTTAAAGCTGAAGGGAAAATCCTTTTAAAGGTAATAGAACGATCTGTGTAGGTGGCCGCTCGGATCTTTTTATTCTAGTGATCCATGAAGCTATCTTTGGGCAAGAATGCTGTTAAAAACCCTTCGCCAACAGCTAAAAGCTGCCTGGCCACTCTGTCCTAAATTGTTGACACAGGACTTCCTCAGACCCCCCCCCCCCCGAGGATGGTGAGGTCAACCAGCCTGTCCTGCCCTTGTAAGATGGTGGTAAACGTGCCCTCTTCTTTGGCCATACCCCCCTAAGAGGGCTGTAAGGCCATCTGAGTTGATGAGGAGAAACTGTTCACCATCCCTTGAGACGTAAGGCATTCTTGGGGTCTGCCTGTTGTTCCTGGGAGGCTTGTGTGCTCCGCCTTGTGACTGGAGGGCTTCTTCTCACCCACCCACTCTCCTCCTCCCTTTGCTTCTCCTCTGTGGCCATGAACGCCACGTAAAGAAGTCCGTGGACTGATTTTTCTGAGTCTGTAATGAGAGGCAGTGGTGTGTATTTATGTCACTGTAGTTCTTTTAGGAAGCTGGAGGAGTTGACCTGAATTTTTCTTTTCTCCAGTACTGTGAAGTCATGCCTGGATCTCTTGGTTAACTGGCTGCACATATACCTGAATAACCAGGATTCGGGAGCGAAGGCGTTTTGTGACGTTGCTCTCCATGGGCCGTTCTACTCAGCTTGCCAGGCTGTGCTCTACACTTTCGTTTTCAGACACAAGCAGCTTCTAAGTGGGAACCTGAGGGAAGGTCAGTGACGTGGGGCCGCTGGCTGTGAAGTGGGTTTTCCTCGTGCACTCATCATTGTTCAGAATGGAGACTCGTTCCTTTTCTGAGAAGTTGGTGAAAATAGTGGGGTCACAAAACCACACGTGCACTCAAACTTTTATAAATAACTTCAGGCAGCTGATAGGCTCCTAAAAACCCCTTAAACCTTTTCTTAAGAGCTGATGGAGTTGAAGGTGAGAACCCCCGCTTGGAAGGGTGGCATCTAGAGGAGTTATAGGATGGGAAGATACTCTGCAGCTGAGGTGAGCCCGAGCTTGTCCTGTGCCAGCGCTGTCCTCAGAGCCTTCATGCCCCCTCCTGGTCTCTGCGACAGCCCCGTGAAGGGCATACGTCACTCCCACTTATCAGAGGAGACCACCGCACAGGGGAGTGGTTCGTTGGTAGGACTTGAAATTGATGCTGAGTCAGGGTGACTGGGAAGCTGAGGCCATGGCTGTCAGGTGCCTTTTATTTGAAGACACTGGCTTTCAGTTTTGCTGATTGTAGATCTGCCAGATGAAGCTTGTTTATTGGGTTAGTGTATTTTAGTTGTGTGTCGCACCAAGTGAAGTCAGTTTAAATTGTCTTGTTTGCTGTCATGAGTAATTCAAATAGGCTGTTTCCTCTAAACCAGAGTTTCTCAACCTCTGCACCCCTGACGTTTGGACTGGATAGTTGTTGGTTGTGGGGTCTGCCCTTGCGCTGTAGTATGGTTAGTAGCACCCCTCACCCTCTACCCACTAGATGCTTGTAGCACCCCTCCTCACCCTTAGTCCTGACAATGAAAACTGTTTCCACATACTGACAGATGTCTTCTAGGAGGCCCAGTTCCCTCGAATTGAGAACCACAGCTCTAAACTGAAACTTGTATATGTATTTTATATATGGCATTATATATAATAGCTGTGTACTTCTATAAAGATGTGGGGATTAAAATTAGCTGTATGAACTAGTAGTAGGACAAGGCTTTATCACAAGATAATCAAAATCTCTGGAATTATATTTATTAGCTCTAAGACAGTGGCATCTGTCTGACTTCTTCTGCATCCATAGTTTCCTTGGTAAAATAAAAGAAATACAAACAACTCTAATGCACATTTAAAAAACATGCTCAACTTGACTAATTAAGATATGCAAGTCTTGTTACACACACACACGCGCGCGCACACACACACACACACACACGAGTATGTGAATTTAGGAAGGAGACGTTTCCGCAGTGTACAGTCATTACTTCCAGGGAATGAGAACTCACTTTGTTGCCTCACCTCCTTAGCGCTCGTGATTGCTGAAATCCAATCACATGGGGTTTTTTTCCCTCCATAAATTCAGCATGTGCCAAGCTTACACTTTAAAATCAATTTTTTTGTTTTTGCTTTTTGGTATGTGGGTAGCTCCCTGATTGGGAATCGAACCCAGGCCGCAGCGCTGACAGCGCCAGCGCCGAAGCCCCAAGCCGCTACACCACCAGGGAACTCCCTAAAATCAATTTTTTTAACATGTGAAATAATCTGTGCTGCTTAAAGACTGTTATCTTTGTACCTTTTTAAAAGTCTTTTGTTTTTAATCAAAGGGTTGAGGTACCTTCAAAGTCTAAATTTTGAACGTATCGTGATGAGTCAGCTAAACCCCCTGAAGATTTGCCTACCCTCGGTAGTTAACTTTTTTGCTGCAATTACAAGGTGAGTTATTTGTACTTTATTGGTGCAAGTTATTTAAAAGTTAATTTATGTTAGATTGATATTGTAAAAATCCATTAAGTTTCAGTGAAATTATTTAATAAAATGAGTTAAACACTTAAAAATTAATAACCCAATACTTGCAGGAAACGCTGAAAGGCAACTGTTATTTTTATACTTCGGTGGCATTGGAAATTGCTAATTTTTATTCAGAGAGGATAATTCAAGAGAAGCCTAAGTACTTGAAAATAAGTAAGGCAACTAGTAAGCTAAGAGTATAAGTCAAAGGAGTTGTTAGAGTGACTCCTATAATAGTAATAAAAATAGACTGGACTTGAGATAAATCTGCAACAATAGGGAGTTGGTTTAGTGAGGGACTATCTGGTCACAGGCCTTGAAACTACAGCTAATGCATAGTTTTACTGTGTACCTGGCCCAGTTCTAAGTACTATATGTAGAACTCACTGAAATGCACACAATCTCATGCCTGTATTATTAACCTCTGTTTATAAATAGGAAGCTGGAGGCATGGAGAGATTACGTGACTTCTGGGGAGTCACAGCTAGATGGGCAGAGTTGAGGTTTGAGTGCAGGCAGTCTGGCTCTTGCATAAGCATTCACTAAATCATTCTGCCTCACGCAGAAAGTGGATAGGAGACCTTGGGCATTTATTAGGGTATTTAGGGCAGGACCATAGCTTAAAATCTTCAACAGATAAGAGCCTGTTCTATTCTAAGATGAAAATAATTCTTTCATCCTTCAGCCCCCTTTAGACAGCTTGCTACTTGCATTCAGCAACCTTAGTTTTCCTTTACTGGGCATTTCTTTAAGGTACTCTCTCTCTAGATCTCAAAAATGAAAGAATTAAAAGGAGTAACGAGCCAACAAGGAATAGTGTTCAGTGGGTGGAAGGTTCCAGCACACTGTGGGAAGACAGGAAGCAGCTGGAAGAGTTAAGACAGATGAAGCAAAACAGGCAGCTGCCCCCTCAAATGTTCTTGGGAGGATGTAGGGGGCGCATTTAATGAGCAGACTGGTCGTAGAGGCTCCAGATTTGGGGTTGGGGTTGGTAGCCGAGGACAGCAGTGACATGTGAGGCTAAGAGCAAGGGATTGAAATAAAGGTCTGTGTCGAGGAATTTATAGTTCTGTAGCTGCTGCGCTTGCTTTACTTTATGGTTTTGAGATGCATATTGACTCACACAACTGCATTTTTATTTTAACTGCTGTGTGTAATGTTATGTTAATTTTTAAAATTGGGTTCTTGTTGGGATTTAAGCTGCGTTAGTTTTGTTAGTTTTTCAGCGTAGGGACTTGGTTGTACGTGTGCATGGGCACACACTTCCTGTCACCCAGGGGTGCGGCTGCTGGGTTTTTGCAAACTTCTCCAGGGTGGTTTTGCCAGTTGACCCTCCCACCAGGAATAGGGAGTCAAACGTGGTCCTTGGTTACTGAAACAGAAATAATAGACATGTGTTGTTTTAAATTCTGATACTGACCTGAGAACCTGAGAAGATACACCTGAGTGAATACTGTGGGAGGGAGGCTGGGGGGTAGCATGGCAGAAGTGAGCGGAGCCCTCATCTCAGAGAAGCCGTCCAGTAACCAAGCTGCCAAATCCCATGGCAGCGACCACCAGGAGAATTGACAGGGTGGCGGGCCTGTTTCTTGTCCTGAGTTCTTCAGTCCGGTTAACTGTTTTTACTCTCTCACGCCTGTTCCTTTCTTTTGGAGATTGTGACTCAGTCATCCCATGTCCCTCTCTCATCCCACATGCTGTCCTGATTGCCTCAACAGCCAAGTCTCTTCATCACCAACCACTGCCTCCTCACAGTCAATCCCAATCCCTGTTTCACTCACCTTCTCATTCTTTTACAAATAGTACAAACAAGTAAACACAGCTGGGCACTTTTGCAAACTACAAGAGTTTTACCTTGAACACATCAGTTTTTAGTGAGTCACGCCTATTAATAATCTAAGCCACTCTTATTTTCTTAAAGTGATAGCCACATTTTATTTCTCTTTAGCCGACTTATAAATAGTGGGCCCAGAGAATTATACCCTAAAAGCATTACTTTCTGCTTTGTGTTATTTTTTTTTCTTGTACTTGTTACGTTGGGCAGTATCTTTGTGGTCAGTATAGTTGTCAGCGTGAACACACATGTCCCTGCAGAGTAATTCAGCATGCTTATGTTGCCATGTGGTTCCACAGTAAATACCAGCTAGTCTTCTGCTACACCATCATCGAGAGAAACAATCGCCAGATGCTACCAGTTATTAGAAATACAGCCGGAGGGGACTCGGTGCAAACCTGCACAAACCCACTGGACACCTTCTTCCCCTTCGATCCTTGTGTGCTTAAGAGGTAGGTATTCTCAGACAGTCACCCTGTTAATGGTGAATTAAATGCGATGTGCATTTGCTTTTCCCAGGGTCAGGATTGAGGGTTTCCTTGTCACAAGTGGCTGTTCCTAGCCATTGCTTAGTATCATGGTCTCCTTGCATGTTTCACAGGTTTAGGGTAGAGAATGCCTCTTAGTGGCTGCACAGTGTCACGGCGCACTCAGGTTTGCCGATCTTTACCCCAGTAGGAACCCATTGACACCAAAGGATTTTGTTTATTTTTTGTTTTTCTTTCAAGCTATTGGTTTAAACGTATAAGGGAGTGGAGATGAAGGTGCCTGAATCAGGAGGACGCTCTCTTTTCATGGCTCACAGTCTTCTGCCCAGTGACTTTCTCCTTCCTCCACATCCCATACTGTTGTACAAGATAAACAAAAGCCAAGAAATTATCTTGATGGGTAAAACCCACCAAACCAGGTTTAGCTTTGCATTTGCATAGTTTCTAACTACCAACACAACAATTGGGGATTATCTGGTCCCCCAAGTCTTAGTTGACTGAAACCAGATTGGCCTTTTTCCCAGATGTATTTTAAGTAAATTGTAATATGAACATAAAAAAGTAAGTTCCAGAATAACATAATTTTTATTTTCATTTGGATATGTTATAATTCATTGTCAGTCTATGCAATGTGAAGAAACAATTACACTTGAAAATGAGAAGGTGAGAAAAAAGTAGGTGTAGTACTCCATCTGTATGAGTGGATGAACTCTTAGAAAAAAGGAGCCACATTAATTACAGTACTTACATGTAGTATTTTTTGATACTATTAATTATTTGAGCCATAGTTTTCACTTCCTTTTGGTTAATAGGTCTTGCGAGAAAAAGAGTTAAATATGCCTGACCTTCACTGTAGTAGTTCACGTAATTTTGAAACATGATCTTTGTTGACAGGTCAAAGAAATTCATTGACCCTATCTATCAGATATGGGAAGACATGAGTGCAGAAGAGCTTCAGGAGTTTAAGAAACCCATGAAAAAGGTATATTCGTGGTTCAACACACTCTGAGAATCTCCTATGTGGTTATGTAGATCACAGTCAAATAGTTAAGCTACATTTAGAAAATACGACATTTTATTCTTTCTGCCTTTACAAAATTCCAAGCTCAGGTTATGTTCTTATAAAAAGAGTTTCTGAGTTTTTTTTGTTCTGTTGTTCTTTTCTTGATGAATTATTTAAACCAGACACTTTACACGCTGACTTTGGAACATGAATGTTAATTGAAAATCAGCTCAGCAAATTTAGATCTTTACCACTTGGTCATGACCACCAGGTAATAATCGCAAATTTACTTACATTGACGTTATGAGTAACATTAACATTTTGTAGAGGTTAACATTAACTTGATAGATTTTCATGAAGAGGTAATGACGGAAGCCTGCAGCATACACAGCATCAGTGCACTTCAGGCAGAGGTAAGGCATTAATTGCCAAAGAAGAACATTAGGATCCAGTAATTAAAAATGCCACTCTTTGTTTCTTTGTGGCATATTTATTTCCACATTCAAAGTCAGCTCTCATGTGCCTATCTCCTTTTCAATAAGTAATTATTGGAAAGCTCATTTTATTATTATTATTTATATTTTCCATTTAAGGGGAGTCATTCATTCATTCATTCATTCACACTGTGTTGGGTTATAATAGCGAGCCAGAATGACATACCATGTTACCTGCCCTCAATGAGCTTAAAATCGGTTTACAAATCAGACTTTAAACAAATCGTGATAATGGTGAGCAGTTGTGTGGGCAGTTCATTAAAGAAGTATGCACCAGAGGAAGCTTTTGAAATTACATTTTCTTCACCCTTCCAGAAATAGCACATTCTTGAGAAAAGGAGCTCTTGAAAGCTTTTCACAGCCCTACTTGTGGTCCTATCAGTAATCTGTTCTTTTGACAGGAGGTGGTAGAAGATGAAGATGATGACTTTTTGAAAGGCGAAGTTGGGATCACACCAAGCTCCTTTGATACACATTTCCGAAGTCCTTCAAGTAGTGTGGGCTCCCCGCCCGGGCTGTACCTGCCAGATCAGTCCCCTGTGATTGGGAGGAGTTGTGATTGAGACAGCGCTCCTGCCTGTCGTCCCCTCGGGACCACGGCTCGTACTGCAGTGCCGGGCTCAGCCGCTTACTTCCAAGTCAGACGCTGTTGTCTGAACAGATGTGAGTTTCCCTTTCTGCTCCTGTACAGACAAAAGGAAAGACTGACTGTGATGTGCAATATTTTACAGTGGAACTGATGTTAAATGCTGGAGGCTTGGCTTGTTTGTTTAATGGATACTTCTTGACATAATTGTTGTGAGATTTCTAAGACCAGCAGCAGCCTTCTTTTAACAGGTCGCATTTTAATACGGGACTTGGTCAGAGCCCTAGTCACAGGACTTTGTGGATGTGATTTCTGTGAAGACTATCTGGGACACTAATGTCTTTAGGATGAGTTTATTTTAAATACAATATTTATCCTCTGCTGGAATAGTATTCGTGTGTTGGGACTTCAGTGGGGTGCAGATAAGAGAGGAGGAAAGTGGGGAGATGGCCAGAGCTGGTCCCAACCACTGAAAACTAGAGCTAGCTCCAGGGACATCAGCGACCAGAAGCATGGAGGGAAGAGAGAGGTCTTAGGGAAACAGAATCGGACAGAGATTATGCCCTTGGGAGTGTAAAAGTGGCTTTAAAAGAAACGTGGAGTTGGGGGGCTCCCTGGTGTATAGTGGCTAAGCTTCAGTGCCCCCACCACCGCAGCCTGGGCTCGACCCCTGCTCAGGGAACCAACCAAAAAAAAAAAAAAAAAAAAAAGAAAGAAACGTGGAGTTCCAGGTGAATGTAGTTCACGTTTACTGAGAGTGGCAGTTGGAGTTTTATAAAACATCAGAGTGTTTCACCCTGAGGCTCCCAAGAGTGCTGTTAGAACTGGAACAACTCGTTCATAATGGAATTATTTATTACATTGTTTTGTTGTTTGTTTTACTAGAATCAGTCAGCTGGTTCTCCTTTAGAGAATGTCTTGGGGAGGGCCAGCAGATTTTAGTTTCTTTGTTGGGATGGCTGTGCTACCAACAATAGGCCAGGGTCACAGTGACCATGTCTGTCTACTGGCTATTGGTATCATGGATTCAGCTCAGTGAAATCCTCCTCTGGCCAGGTCCTTTTGTATTTTTATAACTAAACACTTACAGCAGTCTAAACAACCTTGCTTTATGATAACAAATTGATGCAAGCAGTGCTAGAGTTATTTTGAAGCTCATGCATATTTTAGCTTCCTTCCTCATTTGTGTACTTTTTTCTTATTCATGAAAACAGACATCTTCAAACATATTTATTTTTTTGCCACTTTCCCTGTTTTTTATTTAAAGGCAAGTAATATTTTCTTGATCACAAATATTTTGTAATGAAATACTTTGTCTTAGGGCTTTGTATGCTCTTGTATAATGATGGCAATGTGGAGTTTGGGTTTCAGTCTGTAAATATGTTTTTGGAAAATAGAAATTTTTATTGCTTTAAAAATTTTGGATAATGGTGATTTTCTTTTGCTGACTTGGTGGAAAGTCATTTGAGAACCTTAGGTTCTCTGTTTTTTTAACTGCTGACAAAAAGATGGAATTTTTGTATACTGGGTAAAATGAGTAAATGAACTGTGTCCATAGAAGTTAATATTAAGTGGGTTCTTTGTGGGTTTTGAAGTAGCTTTAATGTAGAGATATATTTATAAGTAAGTATTTAATTTCAAAGGAGCGTAAGGAAAAAAGTCCATTGTGAAAATAAAACAATGACATGGTTAATCTGGAACTTTTGTTCTTATGCCAGTAAAGGGAGGTACCCCAATAAAGAGCTTTCTCACACAAATGTTCTTTTGATGTCTTTGTGTGTGTGTGTGTGTGTGTGTGTGTGTGTGTGTGCATTTTACTGATTTGTATTAAAGCACTGTTTTGCAGTGTGATTGCAAGTGCTCAAAAATGTGCAAGCAAAATGAGCCAGACAGAAAAAAACCAAGAACCATATGATTTCACTCATTTCTGGAACACAAAGCTAAAAGCAACAAAGAAACAAAAACTCATGGACACAATCACACTTGGTCTTAGCCAAAAGGCCGAGAAGCGCAATCAATAGTTTAGTGGTTAGTGGTTACCTGAGGGGATGGGGGAGGGGATGAGAGAGGAGGTGGGGAGTCAAATATATGGTGATGGAAAGAGAACTGTCACTGAGTGATGAACACATAACACAGATGATGTATTGTAGAATTGTACACCTGGAACTTGTGTAATTTTTACTAATCAATGTCACCCCAATAAACAACAATAAAGGAAAAAAATGAAAAAAATAATAAATTGCATGTCGGTGACAAGAATGGCTTCCAGGTTGTCTGAAGTGTGGGTCACTTTCCTTGATCACACTCAGCCTAGAGTCTTAGGCTTGAACTGGTCCAAGGAAAATGAACACTTACTCAAAAAATGCACATGCTCTGAAGTAACATCTCTGGGGGGAAATTTTGGGAAATCTCAGAATTCTATGAAAAGAGATTTTGTTAATGAAAACCAGACTTTCAGCTGGGTTAGGAGAACCAGGGTCCATCCACCCATCTGTCTGCTCTGGTCGGGTTTTTAATGAGAAGTGGCTTCTCTCTCAGCCAGCCGTGTGGCTTATACGCTGAGCTCCAGTTATACTGAGCTGTAAAGTGGAACTAGGATTCTGAAGAGTTCGATGGAAATGTTTGTAATGTCGGTTACTGGCTGCTTGGCTATCGGGGAGAAAGTCTGGTTAAGCAGGAAGCACTTTCATGAATAGGTCTTTTCAAGACAAAGATAAAACATTAGTATCATCCACGTTACCTCCTTGGTAACAACTTAAGATCTACTGGAGAGGGCCGAAGTTGTCCCCTAATGGGCACTGCTTGTTATGGTGGTTCTTAACTCTTGTTGCCCTGGGACCCCTTAGGAGCTTCAGAAAACTAAGAAGTGGTGGCACATAGATGACGTTCTCATAGTTTTTACTCTGCGCGGGGTGGCTCCTCTTCATCTCACCCATTCTTTTTTAAAATTTCTTTTTTGTTAATGGATTGTGGCGTTGGATCCATTTGAGCAATATTTCCAAGTTTTAGAATGGAGAACCCTAGCCTCCCACCAAAGTACCTCTACCTACCTATCCTCAGGAGGGACTGTGTGATAGCTCGCTGATCTTCACCCCGAGGGTTTTTAGCCCATCTGTGAATGCCTGTTGGATGCCAAGCGCCAAGTGTTATTGATGATTTCTAAATGTGGGGGCTCTATTTTTCCATTTAAACACACACGGTTTACGTTTACTGTTCACTGAATACTATCCTATGGAGCAGCACCGCAGGTTCCCAGACTCGGATAACTAGTTCAACGTCACGATATGTGATAGACCTGTGAGCCGAGGCAGTCAGCCCCCATGGCCCCGTACTCAAGGCCATGTTGGCTGACCTGTGAACTGAATTAAGGCACTGAGAACGACGTCTCTGTTAAGTGCTACTACTGCCCTCCCTTACTTTAACCCCTCACGCTTTCAGGACTACATTTCCCAGCGCCCTTGCGAAGGAGGCTAGCTGCGTACCTCTCGCATTTGGACTATACTTCCCATGGGGCCTTGCGGCCCCGCTCTAGATTTCTTCAACTTCTTGGGGCTGCGCCGTCTCCCCGGACCACAGTTCCCGGCGGCCCCCGAGGCGGGGCGGGGCGGGGCGAGGCGGGGGCGGTGAGCGGCCAGCGGCTGGGGAGGCCACCGCCTCCCTGGGTCTGCCCCGGCGGCCGCCTCCGCGATGCCGCTGCTGGTGGAGGGGCGGCGAGTGCGGCTGCCGCAGTCCGCTGGGGACCTCGTCCGAGCCCACCCGCCTCTAGAGGTGAGTCGGGCCCAGGCGGGGTGATTCGAGGCGGGCCCGAGGGGGACCTGCCAGGCGAGCCCAAGCCCTCCTCACCCCAGTGCCACCACACACGCTCCTCCGAAACAGACTTTAAACTTGGCGCAGCAAAGGTGCTGGCGGCACATCCGGAGCCCTGGCCGCCGACTTTCTGCCTTTGCTGGAGGCATCTGTGGAGCTTTTACCTTCTTGGATCTTAGAGGGCATTTCATGAGGCCCCTCTCCTCCAGAGGAGGGGACGGGGGCCCAGAGAGGTTAGGTGACTTGCCAAATGTCACACAGCACCGCGGCTTGAAGATACTCCGGGACTCCCTGTTCCCGCACAGGGCGGTCCCCACCCCCAATCCGACTTGGCCCGTTGAGGCAAATTGGGGCAGCCGCCCTTGCTCATTGGCACTCTCGGGGATCCCCACCCCGTGTGAAAGCCGCGTCGTCCTCGGGAAGCAGGGGTTTAAACAGCCCAGGGTGGGATTGGGACAGCGTTTGGGCAGGGGTATCCTGGCGGACATTCTTCTCTCCCCTCCCCCCGGGACGTGGGGCTCCGGTTATTTTTAGCCGGAAGAGAGGGCCCTGCTTTTCCCCAGCTGGGCCGAGTTGAGAACCACGCCCTGATGGCAGGGTTTTGTTTTGTTTTGTTTTCCTACTTCTCTCAAATAGATCTCGGAACCTTTAGTCCATGCGTATTCAGAAACTGTTTGGGAAGGCGTTCGTACTGTTAAAAAGAAAAAAAGAAAAAAGAAAGAAAAGATTGGGGACCAAATCTCCCACTTGGCCCAGATCCAGTGAAGGGGGAATCAGTTGATAGAGCCCTTCATGTATGTTGGGTACAGTGTTGGACTCTGTCCCTACAGTCGAGGCATTTACAATCCAGTTAGGGGGGATGGTGTTTAATCACAGAATCATTCAGATAACCAGAAAATGCTAAGTGTCATAAATAAAAAACGCTTCGGTTTTGCTCTGAGATGTGAAGCAGAGAAACCTGACCTGGTCTGTAGGCTTGGGGGAAGGTATTCTTGAGGTTTCCCCTGTAACGGCTGCACAGTTTCTGATCGTTTTGTCTGCGTACTTGTTTATTCTCCTTGATCTGTCCCCCAGAGTGTCACCCTTCCTGAAGGCAGGTAGAGTGTCTTTGCTCTGTATCCTCAGAGCCGAGGGCAATGCAGGGTGAGCCTGGAATTGAATCTGTGTTCTGTAAATATTTCTTACATAAACGACTGACCAAAATGACCCCTGAAAATGACTGGGAGGATGAGGAGGAGTTACTGACAGGGAAAAGGGGACAGCTCTGTGTGATTCTCCACTTGCATTTCAGGAAAACAATAGTCGGATTAGTTAACATGTCCTGGACACTTAGCAGAGACACTGGGCATTGTGCTAAGCACTTGTACTGTGTCACTGCCACATGAGTGAAGTCAGGAGTGCGACGCACCAAGGGAAAACAAATTTCAGCTGCCTGAAGAATTCCGGTGACACTCTTACTTTTATGTCTGTTGGAAAATTTTTATGATAAAAGGATCAGTGTCCAAGGCAGCACACCGAGTGTGGAGAGAGGGGTGTGTGCATATACCAGGGCTGCCGGCCCCCTTTGAAGGGAGATTTGACTTAGTTAGGGAGACGTGGCCTACAGGGGCTGTGTAGTGGGGACCATCACGTCACAGGAACACGGAGGAGAGAGGGTACTTGGATGTGCACCAGTCTAAGGGCAGGAGGATGGAGGCATGAGATTTGAAGAGGAAAGGGAGGGCATTCGACGTGGGCAGGCTGGACTGCGTGCCCATGGGCAGGAGGGGAAGGGCCCCAAGGACAGGTGGACTGGCCGGTTCCCCCGACACGGAGTGTGAGGAGGAGGAGGGCAGGGCAACCAGAGAGGTAGGCTGCACCTGGATTAGTGGGGTTTGGGTGGATATTTCAATGAATAATCAGTGGGGGGAAATGAAAGGTTTGTTTTCCTATAACAAGTACCCTGTCCTCTTTGTAAAAAAAAGTATGTGTGTGTGTGTGTTTGTGTGTATGTCTGTCGTATCTATATCTATCTATCTATCTATCTATCTATCTACATAGCCATGTAATATGAAAAAATAGAGGCATTTATGTCTGGATTTTTTCCGGATAGTCCCATATATATATATATAAATGTCAAAAAGAAGAAAAAGTAATCTGTGACTGTAACCATTCTTCACATTTTGGTTAATGTCCTTAACAGAGGTTTTTATTTGCCTATGATGTGCTTTTTGAAAATGAGAGCATGGACTCATAACAGCGATAACAGTAAACAGTGGATCTTGCTGAGCGCCACTGCCCAGTGAAGCAGGTGCTCGTCCCCTTTCACAGGTGACCACTGTGAGGCACAGAGAGGCTGTGTGAGCTGCCCAAGTCCCACATCTGTCAGCGATGTAGCCTGGATTGGACCCCGGCAGTCTGTCTTTATCTCCAGAGCTGCACTGCTCAGTATGGTAGCCACCAGCCACAGGTGGCTCTTTACACTTAAATTAATATGAAATAAACTTTACAAGTCAGTTCCTCAGTTGAACGAGCCGCATCCCCAGTGCTCGCAGCCACGTGTGGCTGGTGGCTGCCGCATGAGGCAGCGCAGACTTAGATCGTCGCCGTGGGCGGTGCTGTCTGGAGCCTTTGCTCCCAGCCAGTCCCTGGTGCTCAGTAACCAGTCCCGCAACATCTCGTGAAATGTTTCCACGGAAAACCACACTGTGAATGCACCATAGCTTCCTTTCTGTTTTTAAGCATGTAAGATACTTATAACCTTTCACGTTATGAACAATTCACAGAGCTAAATCTTTATAAACTCCTGGAGTTATTCCTACAGTGAAACTGCTGGACTCGGAAAGGTTTTTTGAGCAGAAAAGCGATAGAACAAAATCAGTGTTTGGAAGCCATGATGCTGTCAGCCACTGGGGAGGACAGAGTGGGCAAGGGAGACCTTATGTGTCAAGGAAACAGGTGGGGAGGGTGACCGCCACTCCCTACAAACCTGCTCTCAGTCCGCACGCATTTCCCAGAAGAGGAGACGGAAGCGCGGAGGGTCAGGAGCATGCACTCAGTGACGGGCAGGGGACTCCAGGGCCAGTGTTGTTTTGCTCTCTGTCTTCCATTCATAATTCCAGGCCAGGAGCGTAGATGTGAGAGCATCTGGGTAGCACAAGTGAGAATGCGAAAGAAGGCTCAGTTGTTTTTTTTTGGGGGGGGGGTTGGTGGGGGAGGGTGGTTCCCTGGGTGGGAATCGAACCCAGGCCGCAGCATTGACAGCGCCAAAGCCTTGGCCACTACACCACCAGGGAACCCCAGAAGGCTCAGTTTTGAGAGGTGCACCTGTTCATCATAGCTTCTTACACTGCACTGTGTTTGCAGTTCATAAAGCACTTTGATACCTGCTCCCCCGTTTTTGAAGGAAGGACCAACAGAATATAGCAGCAGGGGTAAGGGATCTGCAGTCACCAGTCACTTGGGGGCCGCTGAGTGGCTAACACAGGGGGCACAGGCTACAGCCACCATCCAAATCCTGTTTCGTGGCTAGCCCGTGAGCCAAGAACGGTTTGTACATTTTTAAGTGGTTAGGAGAAAAATCATTAAGAATAGTATTTTGTGATAAAGGAAATTATATGAAATTCAGATTTTGGTGTCACCCATAAATAAAGATACTGGGGACACAGTCACAGCTATTTGTTTATGTGCAGCCTGTGCTGCATTCACAGTAGAACACACAGCCTGCAAAGCCCACAATGTTTACACTCCAGCCCTTTTCAGAGAAGAGCGTGCTGACCCCTGGGTTAAGAGAACCAAGGAGGGGCAGCACGCAGAGACCAGCATGAGAGATATTTTAGTGAATCTTTGTGTCCAGAGATATCCAAAGCTGAGAAAGGGGGGCTACTTTTATCTCAGAAAGGATGTGAGTTTATGAAGTCATAGACTGTTCCTGCAGAAGTTCGGCTAACTTTTTCATTAACGTGTAGGCCCAAAGCAAACCGCCGTGTTCGCTTTGCAGCGTTCTCTCTTCTTCTGATAATCTGTGCTTCTGTTTCTTTGGGAAGCAGCAGGAGCTGTGTCCAAACAAACCAACAAACCAACAATGTGATGTTTGGTCCTGGGTGTGAAAGTGAAAATTCATTTCTCACACGTAGCTTTCCTTCTGGGTAGTGAGTGACCCAATTGTGAAACTGAGTGGTAAAAATAGGACTTTATTCTCTCCCTCCCCTAAAAGAACAGAGCACAAGGTAAGTGTTAATGCAGTGATGAAAAAGGAAGTCTGAATTCTCCTGTGTGCTCTTTTGAATTGGGGTGAGGTGAGAAGGGGCCGGAAGAGGGCAGCTCCCCCAATGAGAGGTGTTCTGAGTGTTGGAACGCCAGCTTCTCGCTGATACAGCTCTGCCAGACCCGTGTCACTCTTCACTGCAGCTCGCTTCGTCCTCCCCCGGGCCTGCTTACATTGAAGGGCTTGTCTTACTCTGATTGCTGCTTTGCTTCCAGTTAGTGGACGTTTGTCGAAAGAAAACACGGTATAGCTTATCCAGCTGGTCATTATGTTTTCTTAGTTGTGTTTTCGTAAGTACTAAGCAGAGTTTGCGTCGATCGTCAGAAATGGGGAGAAGCCTGTGTAAGCGTATGAAAGCATCCCCAGTCTAGACAATACATACTCCGTATTTACACATTTGGATGATAATCTGTTCATTGAGGAGTTTGTAAGAAGGAAATGATGATACATTTTAGGATTATGTCAGTTTGACATTCTTGAAAAAAAATGTCATTCAGTGTAATTCAGTTTTCATTCAAGAATTTAATTATTTGAATATTTCCCCCTTCCCCAGGCTTACTGCATAAGAATTTATTAAAATATTCAATTAGCCATAATGTTGACACCTGATATTAACATATCCTTTTCATGGATTGGCTCCAAAAAGGTTTTCTACTTTAATAGTAACATCCCTCCATCACAGAAGATTTAGAGTAGAGAAGACACCAGTTGAATCACTTGGGTTTGCCCTGTTCTATCACAGCCATGCTCATGCTGGTGAATTTCCTTGTAGTATTTTCTCCTAGCTGTGGCAACATTTTAGCATTGTTGTATTAACAGCAGAGTTATAGCTTAACATTGGTTATACTTCTGTATTTTGCTTTGCAGTTGACATTTCAAAACTGTTTTTCCGTAGTCTTCGTTTTCCACGAGCGTGGAGCATGCGTAGTGAGTTGGTTCTGCATAATTTACATACCCTTTCTGTTGCTGCTCCCAGCCTTTTGCCATCCAGGAAAGCACAGGGATTGTCACATTTGGGGTGATTTCCTCACTACAGATTCCAGAAGAGGGATTCCTAGATTAGGGACTAGGGAAGGTCTTCAGTCCTCTTCCTCTTTAAGGAAAGTATAGAAGTTTTCGGGCACACGATCCACCAGTCCGTCTCATCTGATTCTCTTCACAACTGTAGCATCGTCACACGTCTCGTGCTCTTCAGTACAGGACTCAGAAAAAGGAGTTTTGCATCTTATTTCATAGGCACCAAAATCTTGTTTTGTAGGTCAGCACAGAACAGAACTGGATTGTGTCTTTGCGTTGTTGCACATGATAGTTACTGCTGCCTGTTTCATTTCAGGCTTTCTGTCAAGTAATGCACACACCTCAGACACGTGTGTGAGTGTTTCCCACGTAGGGTGCAGCTTGGCTCTCTCCACCCCGCTAGTTACTCAATCCTCACTAATCTCCATCACTATTTTTTTTTTTTAAATTAAACAGGAAAGAGCCAGACTTCTCAGAGGTCAGTCTGTTCAACAAGTGGGACCCCAGGGCCTTCTGTATGTTCAGCAGAGGGAGCTTGCAGTGACCTCCCCACAGGATGGTAGGTTAGGAAGCAGTGACTTGGGCATTCTCATCCCAAAAGGCTTTTGGATATTTTATTTTATTTCTTTTTTAAACAGGCTCCATCTCCATTCTGGGTTCTGATGATGCCACCACTTGTCACATTGTGGTCCTGAGGCACACAGGTATGGTGAGAGAGATGAAGGAAACAGTTACTTAAACTGACCCAACATTGGGGACCATCAGTTTTCTTGACCTGCGTGTCCAGGTGTCCTCTGTTGGAACCTCTGCTCTGTCTGCATGGTATCTCCCTGTTGCCCTGGTCAGAACGGGTTGGCCGGGGGGCACAGATGTTTCTATTTTTTCTTTTTACAGGAAAGTCAAAGAAGAGGCAGTCCGCATGGACAGGCGTAGACTCAGCTTCCTCACCGAGTTCTCCTCGGGAGTAACGAGTCGTTTCACCCTTGTTCTTCAGGTAATGGGGCCACCTGTTTGACACACTGTGATGGAACCGACACCAGAGCTGAGGTGCCCTTGATCATGACCTCCATAAAGTCCTTTTCTGACCACGCTCAACGTGGAAGGTGAGCTCCACGCTACTGTTGGGTGCTGTCGGGAACTCGGCCCCCTTGTGTAGAGGACATGGCTGTGGGGGCTGTTGCAGAACATAGAATGTCACCACCACAGGGGCTGTTGTGTTTCCCTGGAGCAGAACGGGGCACAGCATGGCCTCTTGTACGTAGTTGCTGAGTAAATGAATGGGTGATGGGTACAGGCAGGGAAGCAGTGCTGGATTTTAAACGGAAGCTTTGACCTTGACGTTCCTGTAGCAGATGCTTTGTTACATCCCACGTGGTGCTATCTCTTCCTTCCTTCATTCCTTCCGCAGTTACTTGTTGAAAGTTTCCTGTGAGCAAGAACTGGTTATAGGTGCCAGGGACATGGCAACGATAGAGCAGACACAGGCCTGGCCCTGGGGCGTTCATGCCACGCAAGGAGCCCTTCAGTGAGCCAAAGAGGGTGTTAAAGGGCGGAGGAGAAGAAAAGCAAGGCAGGGAAGAAACGGGGTGGCTGGGGGGCCGAGGGTGCAGGTTTCAGTGTCAGCATGTCAGTGGTTTCTCGGCGCCGGCGTCTGACCCTCCCGCCCGTACAGGAAGCGTCACCGCCTCCATTCCACAGCTGCTGACACTGAGGCCAGGCCGGCCAGCAGCAGCGACTCGGGGGCAGTGGCCTGACGTGTGCTCACAGCCCCAGCCCCTCCCCTTTCTCTCGCTTTATTTGAAGTGCAGGGTGGCCACTGACTGAACCAGCCCAGGGATTAAAAGAAGAAAGCTCTGTCAGAGTTTCCCTGGTGCCGCAGACACCCTCTAAACGTAACCCCGCGTCTGCCCGCGTCGGTGGCGCAGGCTGGGCGAGCGCCGCACGCTGCACGGCTGTGAATGGCCTTTCCTTTTGCACTGAGCCCGGATTAGATTACATAGCTAGACCCGAGCACAGGTCCAAGTCCACGGTTCTTGGAACGCAGTTGTGAGATAGTCCCAGTCTGTCCGTGGACCTGACTGGGTCCCTCTGGCAGGTGTGCTGCGACGAGGCTCAGAAGGCACTCCCGTAGCCCAGTGTCGAGTAAGCCATGGCCATCACGGCCCCCTTAACGTTTTACTGTTCTGAGGCCACTTGATGCTTTGCCGTGTGCTTGCTACGTGGCAGATTCCAGTCCACTGTTCAGTAGAAGGTAGTGGAAGTATGGCCGCACTTGCCCGAGCGCCAGACCCAGGTTGTTCCCAGGCTCTGGACGGGCGGTTGGTAGACAAGTGAGCGTGAGGGACACAGGGTTCCACGGTTAGTGTGGTTCTTTTAGCTGTGGGGCGTGTGGGAGTCTCTCCGCTGGGGCGCATCGTGACTCTCCCAGGGAGAGGTGACAGCAGGCAGATTCCCCACTCACCGAACCCCAGGAACGTTTTCCTGTCTCGGGGCTCACGTTCAGGGGCACACAGTGGTGAGCACGTGCTTTAGAAAGCTTCCTTCTCTGTGGTATTTAAGACACAGATCGCTCAGCTATCAGTAAGTCCTGAGGGGGTCCCCAGAAGCATGCCCAGCCCCAGCGGCCTCACCATTTGCTCCGTGGAGTCACACAGATGTGTTCTGTGTGCGTCATGGCACGCACCGGGCCCAGAGCCGACCGCAGAGCGAGGGTCCACAGAAGTGAGGATGGGGGTTCAGAGCAGAACCCATACCCACTGTCGCCTCTGACCACTGTCCCGTCTCTTTGCCAGGCTGGAAGTGCACCTCGTGGGCGGCTTCAGTGACGATAGGCAGTTGTCACAAAAACTTACTCATCAACTTCTTAGTAAGTCACTGTTTTTTCCCCCAAACTTAATAAAAATTTGTACCTCTTTTTGCTTGGATAAAAGTCCCAGTTAAGACACAACCTAAGAGGGGCCTGGAGCAAGGTACACTGCTCAGCTTGGACTCTCACATGAACCCTGAACAGCACAGAGCTCAGCCTTTAGGGGCCAATGGTCTGGGGACCAGATTTTCTTTTCAGACAGCAGTGGACGCATTCCAAAAATGTTTATAAATGCTCTGAATTGTGTGAAATCAGAACCATGCTCTGAGAACTATCCCTGTTAGTCTGCAGAAAATGAAAGCACTGACAATACCGTGTTTCCTGCTCGTTGATAAAGAAGACGTTCTGTTAATTACCCGTGAGGCAGTGAGGTGGGCGTATTCACACGGTACCAAACATACATTGTACAGCCTGGTTGGGAAAGTAACGTGGCATCATGGCGAAGTCTTAAAAAGGTTCATATCTTGGGAGTTCCCTGATGGTGTAGTGGCTTAAGGCTTCGGCGCTGGCGCTGTCAGCACTGCGGCCTGGGTTCGATTCCCAGCCAGGGAACTACCCACATACCAAAAAGCAAAAAAAAAGGTTCATATCCTTTGACCCAGTAAGTCCTCTTCTGGGAATCTATTTTAAGAAAATAATCTGAAATGTGCAGAGATTTATGCCCAGAGATGGGCGGTAGTACACTCTTTACAATAGGAAATAATCCAGTGTCCATTACTAGAGCAATAAATAGTTACGTAGGCATTAAGAAGTACTTAGGAAGGTTTGAATGCCATGGGAAAACACATAATACAGAAAAATCATGGGGGTTCCCTGGCGGTGCAGTGGCTAGGCTTTGGCACTCTCAACCCATGGCCTGGGTTCGATTCCCAGCCAGGAAACTACCCCCCGCTCCACCAAAAATCAGAATATAAAATTGTCTGCATGCAAGGAGCTTGGTGAGCTGTGCACAGAAAAACACAGAAGAGACTACACTGCCTGTTACAATAACTGCTAGGATTATGGGCCCGTGTACTTCCACCATTAAAAACCTCTAACTCCTATACTTTCCTGTATTTTCCAAATTTTTACAGTGACCACATTTTTTATGACTGATAATCAAGAAAACTTACTTAGGCAAAGCCGAGTAAAATAATCTCATGAGTCAGTTTGTTCCCCCAAACCTATTGGAATGGAGAGCGAGGTAGAGCCTTGGTAGCACTTCCCTGGGCTTGAGGCTGGGAACGTGGCTGTCCCTTAGCAGGCAGGGCTCCGTGGCCTCAGTTCATGCAGGCCTGGCCTCTGACAGCTCAGGTGTGGCAGAGGGTCATGAAACGGAGGTGGCTCAGCTGGCCTCCATCCCTCTGTCCCCTTCTTGACTTGCTCAGCGTACATTCTGCTAATTAAAGGAACTCTTTTCACATCCAGTTTTAAAATTCTAATTGTAGGTGAATTTGACAGACAAGAAGATGACATTCACTTAGTGACATTATGTGTGACAGGTAAGTTCTGCCATCTTTCCCAAAACAAAGCTGTAGATTTCAGGAGCGTTCTGCCCTCACCCTGCAAGTGGGGCCTAGCATCAGTATGTGTCAGAGAAGACCCAGCTTGTCCCTGCTCTGCTGACTTTTGTGCTGGCTTTTCCCACCTGCTGGAATGGCCTTCCCTGCCTCCTGTCCAAACCCGGCTCTGCCCCGCTGGGAGGCTGACCTGCTTCAGTGCACCTTCCCCTCCTTGGGATTTTTGGAAGCCTCCTCTGCACTCCTGGGCAGAAGGGACCAGACCCCAGTGAGGAGCTGCCCTGCTGTGCAGATGGCTGGGAGACACTAACTAACTGTGCAAGTGGCACCTTGTCCAGCATAGACCCGAGTGCCCTGGGACTCCATGGGATACAGGAAAACCTCCCTTTGTCTATTACACAGAATGAAAACAATGATTTAGTTTTCTTAAAAACTGGGTCTTGTTGTTGTTGTTGTTGTTGCTAGAATTGAATGACCGGGAAGAAGATGGGAACCACTTCCCCATAATTTACGGTGTTGGTGAGTAGTGTGCGCGCTTGCGGGTGGAGGCTGGCTGCGCGGACAAGCAGGCTCCTGTTAGAGCCACTTCCGCCAACTAGTGAGCCTGCTGTCAGTACGTCACAGCCTCAGGTTCCAGTCCTGGCTGCTCTGTGTGTCTGCTGGGGGGTCCTGGGCAAGGAGCTTACTACCTTCTTCAACCCCTGCAACATAGAGAAAATGCCCACATCCTAAGGCCGGGAAGAGAAAACATGTAGCAAATACGCAGCTCGGACGGTGCGATGGGTCCTGGGAGCCCAGGTGGCGCTGTTCTCCCGAGCTGGCTGGCATTCCTGGGACTAAAGCATTCCTGGGCATTTGAATCTTTTGCATGTAGGGTACTGAGTAAGGTTTTGATTGAGAACGAAGATCGTACAGGGTAAAGTATAGAACTGTCAGGCTGAAGAAAACCCAGAACTTTCCTCTGCCTATGATGGCCCCCAGGACTCCTGAGGATATATAGTCGGGTGAAACTGGCTTTATTTTAGTCTCTATCACTTTGTGTATGTCTGAAATACATAAATTAAAACACCAGAATTGGCCTCAATCACAGCCGCGTCTGGCCCTGGAGATGGCACATTTTTCGGGTGGGGTGGCTCTTGGTTTGGAAGTCTTACCTAGCTCAGCTATTTTCAGTGAGATGCGTGGCCGAAAGGTTGCATTTTCCCTTCCAGGAGCAGGGAAGCTACAGGCACTTAAGAGTAATTTTGTTCAGTTTCCATGCTAGTCTTTGGGAAGAGAGATTTATCCATATTCTGTTATGTATGGTTGGTAGAAACGTACGGCTGCAAACTCTCCATGTCTGTCTTTGGTCACCTCCAAGTCATCCTGTTGTCCCTCGCAGCTGTCAACATTAAAACTGCGGAGATTTACAGAGCCTCCTTCCAAGACCGGGGTCCCGAGGAGGAGCTGCGTGCTGCACGGGCTTTAACAGGAGGACCAGTGAGTCCGGAGTCACGTTGTGGCAAGGGGTTAAGGGAAGAAAGGGCGTCATAGTCCAAAGCTTCGGTGTTACAGACCTAAAGCTGGGAATTTTCAGAGACCACCCCACACACCTGTCTTTCTGTCTGTCTGTCTCTCTGTCACACACACACATACGAATAATGAATACTTTTAGGTTACAAGCTCAAGACCCCAAGCGTCCACCTTAAAGACCCCAGGTGTCCGCCTTAAATAGTGTAGGGCAAGGCAATGGGAACCCCCAGCACCCAATCCAGAGAACAAACCCCTTTTATTTTGTAAGAAGTTTAACTATGTGAAGTCCCTACAAAGACAGGAGAGCCCAGCAGGGGGACGGAGAGGTGTGTCCCCTCTGCATAGCAGATCATACACTCCTTTGGACCAAGTCACTGAACATCAGCTGCAGGAACCCAAAAAAATGATCAAATCAATTTAAAAGTGTGGTAACCTTAGGGTCCTTTTTAATTAAATAACATCTTAAGTTTAAAAGTTAGGGAAAAACATCCTAAGACTGACATGGCTCTTTGCAGAATGGGGCAAAGAATCCTTGAAAAATGCTTCTAGTATGAAAGAATAGAAATCACCTTCAGAGCCACCAGGAGAAATCTCACTTACAAAACTCGGACATTTTCATTTGGAAGGTGACGTTTGGACCCAGAGCGATGCTTTCCCCTCTCCATTTTTCGGGTTCCTTCTGCCGTTTACCAAGCAGCACAGTAGCTTTAGCTGATATTCAGGACATTTCAGTCTCAGTCCCAAAACCGAACACGGCTGGTTAAGCAGAGGATGACCACCTGCAAGTCTGGGGATTCAGGGAATTGAGCATTTGGTAAATTAGCAATTTTATAAGTTGTTTTTCCTTTCTTTTGATGGGATGACAGGCAGTGTGTGCTTGTAGGTCGCTGGGGTGTAAGTGTTTTGTGTGGCTACAGGGAACACGGACTTGAGTCAGAAGCACCAGTTCTGATGCTTCCTGGAAACATGACCATGGGCAATGTGCCCCGTCTCTCTGAGCCTCAGGTTTTCACCCCAAATGGGGGAAATGCCATCTTCCTGCGGGACTGTTGTCAGGACTAAACAAAATAATTTATGTCACCTACTGAGTGTGGTACCAGACAGCTGGGAGCGTTCAGTAAGTAGCAGCTTTGTTAGTAGGAGACACAACTCAAGAGAAGCTCATCATCCAGATAAATGCCTTAACTGCTAGACTGCCCTGGAGGCCGCTGCAGCGGGAGGGCTCAAGAAGCTGGTGGCTGTCCTTAAATTCTGTCCTTGAAATGCTCTCTTTTAGATGGTTAGCATTTACGATGCTAAGACAGAACAACTCCGTATAGGACCGTATTCCTGGATGCCACTGCCACATGTGGAGTTTTGGTTGCAGCAAGATGATAAGGAAATACTAGAGGTGAGAATTTACAGGTTGGGCAAATCTTAAATCTCTGGACCCTGGTCTCCTCATCTGTAAGAAAGAAAGGGTTCAGACTAAACAGCAGCTGTCCTTCCTTCCGTGGGTAGTACTTCTTTTTAGGATGCCACTGACAGACCCCACTCTACCTCTGTACCCATCGAAGGTAGGCAGTGTCCTGGGTGGACACTGCGTAGGTGAAGCCCTAAGCAACCAGCTGCTTTGTTCTCAGCAACCCAGGCGACCTCAGTTCACAGTTCATCCTTATTCAGGGACCTCAGAGCATCTGGGTTAATGTTTAAGGAACATACAGACACTCTGGCACTTTATCAAAGCAGGGAACAGAGTGAGGTGCTTCTCTCATGCCCCAAATCTTCTTTTTCTAGAACCTTTCCACTTCACCTCTGGCGGAGCCCCCCCATTTTGTTGCACATATTAGATCTACCTTGATGTTTTTAAAAAAATACCCGTCTCCCACAAACACGCTGTTTCCTGGAAATAAACCTCTGCTCTACAGAAAAAGTGAAGACGGCACATGGGAAAAGGTCTCTTCTCTGGAAAGCTAAACTAGGAATTACCAAAGAAAGCAACTTTCTGGCAAGACAGAGACCACCGGAGGGGGCTGGGCACGATGTGAACTTGGAATCGACTTCGTTCAGCCTTAGGTTCTCGAGACTTCCTTACTCCGTGTCTTTCAGATGACTTTCAAAATAAAACCTTATTTTGGCAAAGGCACCCGCTGAAGTTGACTTTTTGCTTTCCTAAGAAGCCGACATCCAGCTTTTCCTTCCGGTTAGTGACAAGGGGTACAGGAGAAGCCAGATGCCTCAGTGTTTCGCAGCGGCCAGCCTAGTTACTTAGGGAGGTCTGGTTCCACAAAGTAAGGGAATAAAGGAGGAATTTTAATTTTGTTTAAAAAACAATATTTAAATTGCAGTCAAGTTCAGTTAGAATTTTTATGGCCCCCAAATACTCTGGAAGCATGAAATCAAAAACTGATAGATTTATACTTCTAGGTGAGTAAGATGAGAAGTTCAGAAAGACAGGGTTTGACCTCACTGTTCTGCAATGTAATTATCTCTAAAATAGATAACCTCCCACGAGATTAAATTTAATCTGAGTTATACAAAGGTGTAAAGTCACTAAAATGCCCAAACTGTGATTATTATGTAAGTTATACTTTTTGGAAACCTGTAGTTTTCTGAAGTTGCCATCAGAAAGGATGTCAGCATGCCCGATTAATAGTAAGATTTGTGAACTGAACTCACTAGTAACAATTTCAAGAACCTTTATTGAATCCAACATTCAAATAGTATCTCAAGGGTGAAATTGTCTCAGCAAAACCAATTTTACAATTCCAAATATATATAAAAACATTTAAAAATTAATCTTGTTAAAGGCGGTAATTTCCCCTTCCCCCATTTTATCAACTATACTTCATTGCACCAAATAAACAGGGAAGACTTAATTTAATCATCTGCACCAAAAAAAGAAAAAAAGGAGGAAAATTGCATTTTGACAAGTTGCAAATATCAGAAATCACATCAAATCAGAGTGTAATTATAGGCTTACTGCAGAACTAAGGCTTCCAGCACCGCAGCCCACAAGCCCAGTGTGGATGCCCACCGCCCGCAGGGCTCCCAGGCTTGACTGCTGGACCGGAAGGCACAGGGCCACCCACCCCTGTGAGATGGGAAGGGCTGCGTGCCTGCAGAACAGCAGATGTGGGCCACTGCAAAGGGCCAGCTTCCAGTCACAGCGGCAGCAGTCGGGCTCGAGCAGCCTGACAAAGATTACATTCCTGGTTCTTGTTTCTGAGTTGGGCCCCAAGGGCTGAGCTGCTAGTGGGACAGAAGCCACGGAAACTCCCAGGTGAAAAAGGTCAGAGGTGGACTAATTCTGAATTTAAGTTTAACTGGTGCGACACAGCAAACTTAACATTAGGCTCTGAAGAATCGCATCTATTGGGTTTTCGGGTATTAAACATAGAAATGAGCACAGTCTCTTTTTGTGTGCCAATTTAAAAGCTTTACCAGTATTTAAAAATATACATACATATATGGTCAAGAAGAGTCTTTACAGTTACTTTTTAAATTTGTTTACAAACAGTTTATAAAGGGAACTATGGGTTTACGGCAGAGGAGCGTCCCAGACAGAAGCCCTGGCCAGCCTGACTTCGTCTCCAGTGAAATGGCTGGAGAGGGCTTCTGACACAGACAATCCCACTGAAGCCCATTCTCCTTCAAGCCAACACGAGCCAGTTGTACACCGCGCCCTGACGGAGCTGCGCACGACCAGAACGGGTGCAGACCACGCTGTCCGCCGCCTCGGAGAGCGGTAGTGAAAGCTGGCCTACCACAGGGGTCTGACGGGCAGCCTGACGCCGCCTTACGCTGTGTTTACGACGGTTAAGAGCAAGTGTTTCAAGTGGCAGGCACGTGAACTTGTGTTCTTTATGAATAAAGTGTTTATGGTCGGGGTGGGGGGAATGTATTACTACACTTGGGTAGACAGAAATAGACGTTGGTGGGGTTCTCTACACCCAGAAAATTAGACAAGTCTATTACCCTCTGAGAAAGCCTGGCTTTCAGACACATATTTGTGCAAAATTCCCAGTTAAGCACAAAATAACTATAATTTCTCTTGTGTTATTAGCACGTGGCACAGTTCACGTTTCAGTATAACCTCATCTTCCCTGAAACAACGTTCAGTACAGTCTCAAACCAAACACTGGATTTTATCTTAAGCTGTCCGGTTCTTGTACCTGTGGGCCGCCATCTTCTGAGCGCTGGGCCCTGCTCTGGGAGGCTCCGGTCTGCTCGGTTTCCTGAGGGGTGGGGGCCCCTGGGTGCTGCGCCAGGCTGTGGGTCTCCAGTGCCTCTTGCTCCGGGCCCCCCGCAAGCTGCTCCATCCTTTCCAAGTCTTCAATGTGACTGACCGAGCTCGTCTCGCTGAGACCATCTGAACCTCTCAGGGACCGTTTAAAAGGCTTTTGGCCTAGAGAGAGATGACGCACAGCACTGAAAGCTCGGAAGGGACACTTCTGCAGTGCAGCTCGCTGTGCAACAAGAGGCTGCGTTATTTAACTGGGCTGCTTCAGCAGAAATCCCGGGGTTTACTGGCTCTGAGGCACTTAAGTGTGGAGGTAAGAACTGAGAGCTGATAGGACACTAATGTGCTCCCAAGGCTGGGGACTTCTGAGGTCACCTTACTCAGGAGAGTAAACACCAAGGTAAACACGATGCCAGCTCTCAAGATCCCAACACCCCCTTGGAGTGCTGCAGACCTATTCCTTCAAGGCTCCTGGGAGAGCTATAAAAGGGTGGTCTTAACTGAAGAGAAGTAGGACTTTGGGTTAGAGAACCAAGAAAACAAAGGAATGCAGGTAATGGCAAACGGAAAACCGCTGCATGATGCACAGGCCTATTTCCCCAGGAGAACTACGACAGGTTCCTTCAGTGTTAGTAACCAGACATGGAGCTGTGATGTACCTGGAAGCCTCTGTTTAATGCGAGGGCCTGAGGGGGTCTGAGGCGGGGTTACTCCTGTACCTTGAACTTTGTAGACATAGGTGTGTTCTGTGGATTCCAGAGAGCCTGCAGGAAGAGAGAGAGGGGTGGGCACAGGCCCCCTGGGATGTGCCCCATTCAGCCTCATTCCCGAGTGAGCGTCCTGCAGCCCCGCGGCCCCGCAGAGACTGCCGCAGACCCTCGTGCTCCTGAAGCCATCTCACAGCTGTGCGCACAAGTCCCGGCCCCACTGGGTGTTGCATCCTGTGTCCTCAGATACCCTGTGTACATGTGAAATCACTCCGCTAGGAGTGTGGCCCGAGTGTGCCTGGGGGACCAGGCCCAAGTGGGAAATGTGCTTGAGCAACAAGGAACAGATGCTTTGGAAAGGCTGAGGCACAGGGAGTTAAAAGATGATCTCTGGCTGTCATACGACAACGCAGTCATCACTTCCTGGGGAAGGGACAGAGGAAGAGACCTCAGTTGAGGGCATTATGCCCCTGGGAGAACAGGAAAGGAGTCCTGTAGGGGGACAGCATCTGCCCCAAACTCCAGCAACTGCTACTACTCGCCGGGTGCCTGGTTTAAAACCCAATGGTCCAGGCTACAGACCAGTCTCAACTGCCCTTTTCAAAGGCGTCCCCTGCTATATAAAACATCAGTCAGGACAGCAAGGGATATGAACACTGAATCAAAAGGCCCAAGACACACTGCCTTGAGGGCCTGACCAGCTGAGTGCACACATTCTGCTGGATCCAGGAAGATGGGGATCTGCCTTTGTGCCACTTCAACTGTGTGGGTGGCAGAGGGAAGATGAGAGTCACAGGGGCAGACTGACTCCTGGCACAGGACTGGGATAAAGCAGGGAATGTGCGCAGGCTTGTCAGCGTGAGTGTGGGACCCCAGAGCATTTGGTCACAATTCTCTAGGTACAGAGATCCCGGAGGAGGCCGTCAGTCCTACCTGCTGTCAAGTTAAAAGTTCTTCCCTTTTGTGAAGGCTGGACCGGAGAGAACCAATTCAGCACGGAGCCTACCACAGGGATCTGCCGCAACACCCCCTGCAAAACAAAACATTGCCCCACATCGTCCCGTGCAGTCCGGCCCCCAGCCTGGGCCACTGGGAAGTCCCATCGGAGACTCACCTCTTCCAGAAGGCGCTCCTCGTTGGCCTTCTGCAGCTGAACCTGAGCTTCCTGAATCCCTTTCCGAACCACTTCCGTCATGTTTTCCAGAAGCTGTGTTAAGACCAAGACAGACATTACTTGTCTAGGCTTCTCGCCGAGGACCTAGCAGCACTATCAACACAGCAATGGGGACATTTTTTAAAAGTTTGTTAGTAAATGGAATTCTGCACTTCAGAAGCAGTCAGTGTAAACATAAAAAAGATGCTAAAATGCTCAAGGAGGCCTAGGCGGACACACCGTGGTGACCAGGCTCACTGGCCGGGAACAGAGAGGAGAAATAACTGTCCCTAAGATCTGAATGTCAGATCAACAGAAAATGCACTGCTCAGGGTTCGATTCCCAGTCAGGGAACTACACTGCTCAATATTTGTGGAAATGGAGTTGGAAGTGACAAAGGCAGGTTTGGAAGAAACTTTAAGAAGTCCACCCAAGAACGAATAAAGTAGGCTCCTCAGCCTCATTTCAAATTTCATTCTCCTCCCTGCCCTACCAAAAGCGAATCACTACACGTCTCTGTCTCCTCTCAGACTCGTCTGGCTCTGGTTCCTTTTCTCTCCTTTTGAGGGCTTCCTAGTGACTTGAATCTCTAGTTTGGAGAACCAACTTTAAGCCTCAGAGCCTAGTCCTCCAGGCCAACTGGCCAACAGCAGGTCTGTTACTGGTGCAAAGTTCCGTGATCAGAAACACCTGTCCTGTTCGGCCTCAGGCCCCGGCTACGACCCAGATGTCTTCCCTGACCCTGTGAGTGTCCTCCCGAATGCTTAGCCACCCCTAACTCCACCTCACTTGGTTGCATGTTCTCCCCACCTCACTGGCTTGTGAGGTCCCTGAGGGCAGGGACCGTGTCAGACCCACCTGGCCTTCCTGGTGCCTGGCACAATGCCTAACTGGCAGGAAGCTTTAAAACCACTGTGGGAAAGAATGAATGAACAGCCTCCTCTGAGGGGGCCTCGTCCTTGTGATTCCAGCTAGTTGCCTGGGCACAACCCAGAAAAGGAATGAGATCGACAAGTCTTACGAACCCTTGAGTTTTCCTCAATTTCTCGGGCTGTGACTGCAATGGTCTCCACTAGTTCAGACACATCTACGTCGTCACTCGCCATGCCAATGTAAATACAGCTCTTCATACTTTTATACTCGGGGCCTGTGGGAAGAACAACAGACAACTTGGTTCCCAAGTCCCCTGTCATGAGCCAGACATGGGCTGCTTTTCTGAACAGCATGACCATGCACGAGGGAGCCTCCTGCCAGGGGTGGAGATGGGTCTAATGAGGAGACAGGAAGCCCGGAGAGGCTACAGTGGGCAGGGGGCTACTTCGCTCCCCTGTAACCCCCCGGAAGAATGGAACCTAGTTTCCTCCAAACACAGAGCCCGTCTTCCTCTGGGCCAGCTGGAAATGTCCTTCCAAAGTTCACCGCTGACTTACAAAGCAGTAATTACCCATTTTAAATGTAAGGTCAGATTCCAGTTCATTTAACTTTTTCAGGAGTCCAGCATGGATTTTTTCCCCTTCAGGATCTAATTTCAAACTGCTCTTATCATCGTTAGCGTGTTCATACCTGTAAATAGTATCAAACAACAGTACTTCAATCCAGAACATCAAACATCTCTTCACACAGAGGATACAGGGGGAGTAGAAGCTACTAGACCTTACCAAGAAGGTGGAAGGAGATAAATGGGCAAAGGAGCCGCTCAGGGTTTCAAGGGAAAAAACTTTCAAAACGTGCAAGGAAAGGCCGTGTCTAGGTTCATGAAATTTAGGGAGCGAGGGGAGGTCTGCTAGCTTCCTCATTTGTGACAGAAAAGGGAGCCACACCTCGTCCTGATGGAGGTGGAAGGCAGCCGCCAGGAGGGCTGCGTGCACGGACCACAGGGGACAGAGGGGGGCCCACCGGGGAGCGGGGTTCTTCTCAGATCTGTGATTCTCTACCCGCCATGGATGCAGTAACTTGTGAGCTGGCACAGAGAGAACATCCAGCAACTCCCACTGCAGTGAGGGTGACCGTGGGCCCCACGCTGGCGGCACTGTGCTTTCCTAAGTGCCCACGATGCCCAGCCAGACTTCCATGACACGTGTGTACTGGGACTATACACAGTCACCTGACATTTCCAACTGATTCACAAAGTGACCCACCCATGGTCCAAACAGCAACGAGAAACGCACATCGGGCGGCAAGCTGAAACCATACCTGACAACCCCTATCCCAGGCCAGTTAGGGTCATCAACGTATAAGAGGCCCGCTGTCCCCACGACCTCCTGTTTGAACTCCTCTCGCAGCTGGAGGGTACAGGTCAGGACTGGCAGCCGGCTCCTTATGCAGGCCACAAGCTGGTCCACATCCTCTCCCCGAGTTCCGAGACCTGAAACATTCACGAGATGTTAGAGAAACGCTTACGTTCGCAACGGCCAGAAACGAGAGGGCAGGGCTCCCCGTGCCCGTTACAAAGGCTGCAAGCTCTAGGGCTGAGGAGTTAAAAAAGAGTTACTAAACCCATATAGGGAAGAATCTTGTCTTAAAAATGAATATAGGGGCTCCCTGGTGGTGTAGTGGTTAGGTTTCGGCGCTCTCAACACCGCAGCCTGGGTTCAATTCCCAGCCAGGGAACCACCACCAAAAAATAAAAATAAATAAATAAATAAATATATATAGCACTGCTCCAGGTATGGACACTTTCTCACACAGGAGACAGAATAGCCCCTTTGACTGAACATACAATGAATTTCTAACGAAGAACTCAGACTCCTCCCACAGAGACTGCTTAAGTTATAAAATCCTATCACAAGTTAAAAACAAAGTCAACCACAGTTCTCTCTGCACATTAACATCTTGAAGAGAAGGGATTTGGGTGGGTTTGTGGTGGGAGGCAGGGCAGGCAGGGTGATGACGACCAGAGAACCAAGTCACTGCTGAGGGGCAGGGCCTGAGGGGTCTCGGGGCTTCTGGGATCCAGGAGTCGTGATATCACTGCTCCCTCATTCCCATCAACTGGGATGCTGTGCATGGTGTCACAAAGCCTAGTACATGCAGCCACCATGTCCTCAGTTCACCTGTCCAGTTTCAGAGACCAGGCCACTGGGGCTGAGGGCCCTGCATAGAGAGACTCCGACAGGAGCCCAGGCCACAGCCACCTTCATCATGGAGCAGAGACTCCGACAGGAGCCGGGGCCACCACCACCTTCATGATGGTTTCCTTTGCAGGACACATGCCTATACTTCCCTACTTTAATACCTTTCCAAAAATGTTGAAACATCTCATGAAAAACCACTAAACATTTTCTGAAAATGTTTAAATTATCTCAGGAAAAAAGCACCATCAGAATCTGAGTATGTCATTTTTTAGCTCCATTTCTGCCAGGCACTGCCATTCACGTAAATGATGGCGTGTGAGTCTTTGCAGTGCTGTCATGCGGTACAGGGGCGGGTCTGGGGATGAGGAACTTGCTCAAGGGCCCTTGCACAGGTGTGAAGTGGCCACAGGGGGACAAGTATCAGGAATGTCGTAAAAGTCCATGTACTTTAAGCTGCTCTGCTTTCATAAATGCCTAAAACACGGTTCTCAACCTTTGCTGGCTGATTAGAGTCACCGAGGGAATGTTTGAAGACGCCGGGCTCCACTCCACACTGCGCAAATCAGAATCTGCTGGTGGGGCCCAATCGCTGGGAGCTGTCAGAGCTCTGTTCTAATGTCCAGGCAGGACTGAGACCCCGAAAAGAGTCCCACAACATCAAAACACAGGAATTCAAGCGGTTCCAGAGGTCTCTGTTTCTGAGAAATGATACTGGCAGGCTAATCGACCTAAATTTGGCCCAAAAGAAAAGCAGCAGCCTCTTCAGAGAGAACAGAGTATCACCAGGGAGAGCGGCCTGGACATGACCAGGACGAAAGTGAGTGCACTCCACGGGGACAGGTACCTGCCGCTGTCATCAGAGGGCTGAACCGCACACACACGCCCTCCACTTCCAGGTCCATGACTGTGAGGCTGCTCGCAGGCACCAGCTGCTTCAGCTGTTCTCCCAGCTGCAGGAGAGAGGGCGGAGTGAGCGCACTGCTGCCGGAAGGTGGGGGCGGTCCCCACTTCTGCAGACCTGCCCTCATCCAGTCAGCCCAGCAAGCTCCTGGGGCTGCTTTCCTTTAATCTTCAGATTCTCTTTGAATACTATCATAACTTCTTTTTGAAAACAGTAAGTTTTACATTTATTCTTAAAAAACACAAGTTCATTATAGAAAAATCTGGCAAGTACAGGTAAACCAAAAGAGTAAAAATTACCTACAACACACCACTGAGAAGCACCCACTGTTGTCACGTGGCCCTGGGTGTGGGTGTGTGGGTATGTTGTTGCTGTCAGAACAGGAGTTTTATACACTGCAGTAGCCTGCATTTTTCACCTAACTTACGATGACCATTTATTTCCCTTCTTTCATAAACACCTGCTGCGTGGTTTCCACCAGCTCTTTTGAACGTTATTACATGGATGTACCATAATTTATTCACCTAAGCTGGACATGTCCAATGTTTTGCTAAGATTGATGCTGCTACTGTGAACATCCTTACATTGTTTAATTACAGGGGTGTCCAACCGTCTGGCTTCCCTGGGCCACAGTGCAAGAACTGTCTTGGGCCACACAGAAAATACAGTAACACTAATGATAGCTCATGAGCTAAAAAAAAAAAAAAAAAACAACACAGGTCCATGCAAAGTTTCCGTGATGTTTTAAGCACGTTTACAAATTTGAGTGGGGCCTCATTCAAAGCCGTCCTGGGCCGCATGCGGCCCCCAGGCTGTGGGTTGGACAAGCTTGCTTTAGAACATTCTTTAGACTGAAATCTGTAGGTGTAACTTCAGTGTGGAAAGGCAGCCAAAGCATAATGCCTTTCATTCACACTGCCAGACCGCCTGAGGTGTTCTGGGACCTCTGGCTTACTTGCCTCCTGGTGTCACTGAGGATGCTCACCTGAACCCCACAGCGGCTCCACTGCAGTGCACACTGAGCATGCTGTTTTACAGCCTTACACAGGAGCAAAGAAATGGTCATGAGAGGAAACTGAGGCAATGAGACTGAAAGGACTGGCCAGAGGTCGTGTAGCATGTGAGGTAGCAGAGTGGTTAGGGACGGAGCCCCAGAGTGAAGCCCCGTGCCTTCACAGAAGGCCTCTCCTGTGGGTCCCACTTCCCACATGTTGTCCTGACACCCGGGATGCAGGGGAGAGCACACAAGTGCCATTCTTACCCAGCGATTCAGGGCATCGCAAGAGTGCCTCTCCCGGCCGACAGTTGAAGGTGCCATGTTGGGTGTGGGGACAGCTGTGAGCACTGGATCTGATACCAAAACAGAGAAAGGGGTTCACCTCCCAGAAGCACAGCTAGCTAAAAAAGGCACCCCCAACCCCATTTCATTCAGCTCATAATATTAACCCAAGAGAAAAGTCTCAAATATTACAAAAAGCAAATGTATGTCTTACAACGAATAAACAAAATGTGGTATACACAGAAAATTGACTATTATTCAGCCTTACAAAGGAAGGAACTTCTGTTACAGGCTCAACAAGGATGAACCTTGAGGACATTATGCTCAGTGAAATAAGCCAGTCACAGGAGCACAAGTACTGGATGCTTCCCTTTCTAAGATGCACCTAAAGTAGTCGAATCCACAGAGACAGACGTAGAACAGGGCTGGGGAGAGGAAGGAAATGGGGCGTGGTGGTTTGCTAGGCACAGAGTGTCAGTTCTGCAAGATGCCAAAGTTCTGAAGAGCTGCCGCACCGCGGTCTGGACATACTGACTACTGACTGTGGACTTAATGGTTAAAATGGTACATTTTGTGTGTTTTTTAACCACAATTTAAAAATAAATGTATCTTACTAAATTAAATGTTACTTTTCTCATGAAAAATACAGCATTTGCATATATTCACACAAATAGAATTCTTTTTTTTTTTTTGCTTTTTGGTATGTGGGTAGCTCCCTGACTGGGAATCGAACCCAGGCTGCAGCGCCGACAGCGCCAGCGCCGAAGCCTTAAGCCGCTACACCATCAGGGAACTCCCAGGATTCTAAATTTCATTCAAAGTTTTCGTTCAAGGAATTTCAAAAGGAAATCAAAACGTAACATGATTAAGTTACCCACTAGTCTATCAAGCACAGTATGGTTACTACTAGGAGCTAAATGTGCAAGGTAAATCAGTGAGCCCAGTAAGCTGGGCTTCCCAACAGAATTATCTTCCACTCATCAAATGTCTGTGCCAGGCATGAGGGGATAAGAGACTGGTAAAAAGTTTCTGTCATCTTGGAGTTCACATTCCACTCGAGGAACCACCACAAAGAAAGGAAATCACTCTGTATCGTTGTGTGTGGCCTGAAAGAAGGTGGGGGGCTCTGATACACGGTAGATTCTCCATTAACCATAACTCCAGCAACCAGCAAAGGCTCACTCAGACTGCCATGTGGAGAATGGTCTGGAATTGGGTTTGTGGAATGTACGGAAGTGAAAGATCAGTTGAGAGGGGACTGTGGCCATCCAGGTGCAAAATAACCGTGCTCTGGACTAGGATGGTGACATTTGGGACAGTCTTTAAAAACAGAAATTCCTTGGGAGTTCTCTAGTGGTGTAGTGGTTAAAGCTTTAGCGCTGTCAACGCTGCAGCCTGGGTTCGATTCCCAGTCAGGGAGCTACCCACATAAAAAAAATAAAAATAAAAACAGAGATTTTAGATGCATCCAACTATCTAAATCAAAACATCTAGGCATAGGGCCCACTAATCTCTATTTTCAAGTGACTCTTTCTCGTTCTTTCCAGCACAAGTGCAGGGACTGGAATTTGGAAACCACTGGTTTAATCATAGGAAATTACTGGTAAAACGCTAAGGCATTTAGGTCTAGAGTTCTTATGAAAATTATTCAATTCTTCTGAAATGATGACGGAAGATTTTAGCAATCAAAATATTTTAGACTATCTATTTAAAATAACTTGAAATGGTTTAAAACTCACAGCCTTTAAGCACAGATACAAAATAGCTTTTTTTAAAATCACCTACCTGAGCCTGACAATTCCTGGAAAAATCTGAACACCACCACTGGGGAATTGAGCTCGTCTTCCACCTGAAAAATGGAATCTGATGTTACCCAGGAACATTAAATTCCAAATGCCTACACAATGAAACAGTTTGAAAAATAGGATAGAAATGCTGTCTTTTCTTAATAAAACATACACAGAAGTTCAAAGGTTACTTTCAGTTGTTAGTGAAACAAAAATCCAGGGTTCAGTAAAATTCTTAGAAATTATTATAAGCCAGTTCTGAGACTACGTTGCTGAATTCTATATCTGACACCAGCACACTGAAATTAGAGCAGGATTACTAACAGGCTACCGTGCCTCATGGTGTTTGCCAAATATTGTATCCCCCTCCGAGAAAAGCAGCCACTGGGAGGAGGGATGGACAGGGCTTATGCCTGGGCCATATGTGGCCTAACAACGATGCCCCAAACCAACTGGTGATGAACTGGCACCGTCAAAGCCTCCCTGCTGGGAGGAGAATGAGGGAGAAGTAGACAGGACATGAAGAGGGGCCCAGCAGCCTCAGCAAGGAGGGACAGAAAGCACAAAGGCCCAGCATAGCCTTGCTTCCTACCAGCTTGCTCATTCTGATCCCTAATTTGGGTTTCCCTATTTGCAATCAAGAGTCCAACCAACACACCTCCACTGAGAGGTGAGCCCACAGGCCTAGGCGGTTAAGAAAATGACTCAATGTCACAGGCCCCGTGTTGTGGCTGAAATCGGAACCCAAGTCTGCTGACTTACATCCATCCTTCTGCTTCCCCAATGGGCCACTCTCCTCTTCCAAGCTAGAATCGGGTCAACTGGGTAGGCTTCCAGGTCCAAATCAGAAACCAATGCAGAAAGCCCCTCCTCTCAGGTGCTGAAGGTAAACCATGCACTAAAATGGAAATGAGCTGTGCTAACTTGAACCCCAAATAAACTCAAATATGCGTTTTACACTTAACTGTGTCCCACAAAACTGCCAAAGAAACACCCAGTGACCCTATTTAAATTGGAATCTGACCTATGTATTTTTTGAAATTCTAAAATGCAATAAAGCAAAATATGAAAACACTCAAACCTGAACTGACTGATACTTAATTATCGGCCTCACTAGAGCCTCAGTGTCTAGTTATTATCCCTCAGGAGCAATCTCTGATAGATTCTAGCATCTTTCAGATAAAGATGATTATCAGAGGAAGATGAGAGCAGGGCCACTTGCTTTTCTCCTCCTTATTCCCCTATCTGCAAATGAAAACTGTGGTGTCAGGTTTCAGAAAAGCATGCCAACGCATTCTGAGAGACAAAAGGATTTCTCACTTCAAGAAGATGGGTGGGCGAAAAATCACTGGGCAGGCGAAGTCAATGGTGTGATCTATTAGTTCTCTGTGGAATTCCAAGTTTTAACAGAATAAAACTACAAATGGATTCTATGAAGAGCACCGTAGGGGTTTCATGTACGGTGCAACCTCTAGGCTTTATGTTAACTGTAGAATTAGGTCACCAGCACATGCATGAGTCTCTTCCAAAGAATGTGGTTTTACTGGAGCTGCCACAATTCCATTGAAATGTGTCAAACCTGGAGAAAATAATTCTAAGCTGCTGAAGTTAAAAGTTATTTATTTCAAAAACAGATGAAAGGATATACCATACCAAAGTTTTGATGTGGTCCACTTTCTTCAAACTTTCTTGCAACCGCTGACTCTGCAAATAACAAAACAACAGCGTATGTAATTTCACAGACTGACACAGCGTATAAGAAGCAATTTTCGTTTGCAGGTGTGCAAACAAGGATCTCAGACAAAGCCATCTACATCTCTGTGATTTCCAAGGTTGGCTGCAAATATTCCTTGCTCTGCCAGTTGAAAGTTCTATTTAGTGGATCCAGAAGAGTTTTTTTCTGATGAGACATATGTGAGTTTTTCATACTTGCAATATGTCATTCATTCATTTAAAAACTACTGAGTGCAAAGCAATGAAAACAACAACAAACAAGGGGAGATGACATCAAACTGAAAAGCTTCTGCCCAGCAAAGGAAACCATCAACAAAATGAAAAGACTACCTCCTGAGTGGGACAAATCATTTTATCTGATATGGGATTAATATCTAAAACATATAAAGAATTCACAGCTTAGTAGCAAAAACCCAAACAATCCAATTAAAAAATGGGCAGATGTTCTATAATATATAGACATTTTTCCAACGAAGACATAAAGATGGCTAGGAGATACAATGAAAAGATGCTCAACTTCCTTAATCATCAGGAAATGCAAATCAAGACAAAGAAATAGGTGGAAAACATTATGGAGATTACTCAAAAAATTAAAAACAGAACTACTATATGATCCAGAAATTCCACTTCTGGGTATTTATCTAAAAAAAAAAACAAAAAACAGAAACACTAATTTGAAAAGATATATGCACCCCCGTGTTTAATGCAGCGATCACCAAGGTAAGAAAACAACCTAAGTGCCTATCAATAGACGAACAGATAAAGAAAATGTGAGCTGTATGTGGAACAGAATGGAATATTACTCAGCCATAAAAAAGAAAGAGGTGGGCAAAATGGATGAAGGGGGTCAAAAGGTACAGAATTTCCAGTTATAAAATAAGTATGCTATGAGGGTTTAAAATACAGCATGGTGACTGTAGATAATAATATTACTGTGTTGCATATTTGAAAGTTGCTCAGAGTAAATCTTCAAAGTCCTTATCACAAGAAAAAAAAATTTTGTAACTATGTATGGTGACAGATGTTAATAGCCTTATTATTGTGGTTACCATTTCACAATACATATAAATATCGAATCATGTTGTACACTTGAAACTAATATAATATGTCACTTATGCCTCAATTAAAAAAACTACTGAGTGCAAACGTGTGCAAGGCACGGTACCAGTACTGCAGAAGGAGGAGTGAGAACAAATGAGAGCACAGCACTGTTAAAAGCTGATTTAGTGCTGATTAGGAGCATGGCATCTGGAATGAGCACACCTGGGTTCAAAACCTGGCTCTGCCACTTGCCACCTGTAGGACCCTGATTAACTTAATCTGCCACTTATGAGCTATGACCTGGGTAAGTTCTTTAGCCTCTCTGTGCTTCAGTTCCCTGAACTATAAAGTGGGGATGAGAATATCTACTTTACAGGACAGATTAAATGAGCTGATATATGTTAAGTGCCTAGGAACAATGTCTAGAACATGGTATGCACTATGTAAAAGTGATGACTACCACCATCATCATCATCACTTTAGCATCTCAATTCCAAGTCTATCATCAGTGGTGTGAAGGAGATAAAACAGTATGCACCTCATGGGGTAAATGTTCAGTAATTGCTTCCCATGAAGTAAAGATGATGACGATGAGGAGGAAGAGGACACTGACTGGTCTCTCAGAGAACCTATGGCCTGGTAGGGTCTCTCTGGCATGAATGTCCACAGATGAATTTGCACGCAGTTTTATGCCCAATGAGCAGTGGTGAGTCAACAGGAGGATACCACTCAAGTCCTCAAGAATACCTGAGATCAGCTGGCGTTCGCTTGTAAGAAGATGCCAGAGCTGTGTTTGGTAGTTGATGTAATCGCTATTTTCTTTTCTTTCTTTCTTTTATTTTTTATGTGGTTAGTTCCCTGGCTGGGAATCGAACCCAGGCCACAGCATTGACAGTGCTGAAGCCTTAGCCACTACACCACCAGGGAACTCCTCATAGCTATTTTCTTGTACCCTGTAAGCCAAAGGGAACTGAAAACACCTCTCCCTTGAGTGCCCAAAACCTTCCCCAAATTGATTACATTTCTATGGCAATAAGAGCTTCTCCTTCTGAAGAACCAAGCCAAAAAATGTGAGCCAACAGCCCAGTAAGAAGCCTTTTTAAAAAATGTGGTGCTTCTATAAAAGAAAAAAAAAAAGAAAAGAAAAAAATGTGCTTCTATAAACAGACTGAACATAAACCTTAAAATTATTTAATGTAAAAATGAAACTATTTCATTTAGAGTGTTTGTTTCATTAGAAATTAATGTTAGAATGAACCATCATGACCTTATAAACGTTATTATAGAGGACTACTGATACAATAATATAAAAATACTTTTTCTTAAATGTAAAAATGACACTGGAGGAGATGCCAATTCCCCAAGAATATAAAAACAAAGATTTACTTTTAAACCTATTTGCATAGCTTACTATAACAGCTATGTGTATGAACTCATTAGGTACTCATAATAATCTTTGATTATATCATTATCCCTATTGGAGGTATAGCGAGGTGGTATGCTTTTAGATGAAGGTCTAACTACATATATATGACATTGTTTGCTTTTTAAACTACAGCATAATTATATATTTTTCACAATTAGACTACCTCAAAGAGAAAGAGAATTAAAATTGTCCCCCGGGAGTTCCCTGGTGGTGTAGTGGCTAGGCTTCGGTGCATTGAACACTGTGGCCTGGGTTCGATTCCCAGCCAGGGAACTACCCCCAAAAATAAATAAATAAATAAAAATAATAAAATTGTCCCCCAAGCCGTGTAGTTGGGGAACCCCAGCCAGCAGACGTTGAGAATACACACTCTATCCATAATCAGCCCCTAACCATCATGCTCCTTCACCCTCAAGACTTAGTCAAGTGGAACATTTAGTCCCTTCTGCATCCTTTGCCACTCCTTGGTTGTCACCTTGTGACTTCTTTCCTCATCCCATGCTGACATCCACATTCATTTGCATCTGATTTCCTATGGACATAAATGCTGGAACCACCCCAACAGTCTCTCCCAGACTTTGAACAAGAAATGTATACATGTAGGGCTAGGAGTCTGCTTGCTATGAGACAGGAAATCCAGACAACAAAGTACTGAATGGAGAGTAAACTGATGTAGTATTTTTCTGACTGCACTTCTGTCATGAATGAGCTGTGACTCATTTAAACTTCAGCTTTTGACTTACCAGCTGGCAGGCATGCTTAATCCTCTCCACAATCCCATCGAGTCCCAAGTATTGTAAAGATAACCACAGTGGCAGGGCACGGAGCTTGTCCGCTGGCTTATTTGATGTAAGACCAGCAACTAAAGTCTAAAAAAGCCAATGAAATCACAGAGCAGAATGAACAGGTCGCCACTCACTAGGCAGTCAGTGTCAGATGCCATGCCAGGCACTTGGCTTACATTTTTCATGTGACCATCCAACAACTCCATGAAGTTAAGAGTTCTAGGCAAAGCTCAGAGACTGTGCTTTGTCCCAGGGTTCATGTCTGAGATATGGCAAAGCCAGAATGAGACTCTAGATGGGGAGCTCTTAACCACTCAAGAAGCAGCCTCTTTCAGGGAATTCTGAGGGTCCTCAAATACTTGGTCATTATCAATGAGGCAAGATATCAAATGTTGTAGCAAGAACCACTTAAGGCTTATTTTGCACAAGCCTATCATTAACTGATCCACGATAAAGAACCATCGCTAAGCTTTTTAAAAAAGTATCATGTTACAACATTCTAGACAATGTGGACCAAGTGCTTTAACTACTCTGAAAGAAATGCCACTTCCAGGAACCTATTCAAAGGAAATAATTTGAATCACAGGGAGATGCTCATTATTTAGGTAACAAAAATTTGAAAACATCCCAAAAGTTCACAAATGGAGAACAATTAAATTGTGGTATTAGAGTCATAGAATATTACGCAGTCAAAAAATGTCATAAAAAGTTCTTCATACGCACAGGGGAATATGGGGAGAATAAATAGAAAAAAACACATGTGGTACAGTTTCACTTCTGTTAAAAACAATTTTTTGAAAATAAAAAGTCACAGAAGCAGTATTAAGGGAATTTTTTACTTTTTCCCTTGTTTTTCTGTATTTTGCCCCCAGGTCCAATAATGATCATTTGCCACTCCCCACTCCCTCCTATTTGAGCTCACCAAGGCAGGATCATCGTGCTTGTAGAGGGTGACAGCAGGAACAGCAGGCAGACCCAGCCATGGGCCCGGTGTCAGTGTCATGCTGTCACATTTGGTTGCAGCCTACCAAAGAGAGAAAAACTTTTTGTTAGGCTATCAGAATACACATAACCCAATACCCTCCCTTCATTCATAAAAACCAAGAAAAACCACCAGGGGTTAAGTGATTTTAAATTCTTTCTTAAAAACACAATATTTAGTAAATCAACAACATACCAGCACTGAAGAGGAGACATAACCTAAAGCCAATGTTGCCAGATTCACACTGGAAGAAAAAACACCGATCTGAGAATAAATTATATACTGCTGCTCATTCACTAAGTATGTACTTCCAAAAAAAAAAAAAAGGCTGTGCTATTCCGAGCTGACAGAAAAATGTAGTATACACCAATTTCAAGAAAACCTTAAAAACGCATTTTAATCAAGATGTATTTCAGGGATGTCTCCTACTTATTTAGTATACTGGGTCTTCTAACTTTCACAGCTCTTCCTTTTCAGTCATCATTTTTTCCCAGAGGGATAAAATGAAAAACACACCTCCCCAGCATGATGTGCTGCGTATGGACCGCTTTTGGCTGCCCTGCCTCCTCCCGCCTCTTCTCTCAGCTGCACTCTAATAGCGTTCTGGGAAACCATCCCAGTCTCCTCTATCAGACCACAGCTCTGGGTGAAGGACTTCTGCAAATAACCTGAACTACCACAGTGTTCCGTTTCCCTGGCCTCACTGATTGACTCAGTATGAGACTTCTGCTGGGCCTTCTGACCCACTGGACACAAACCTGAATAGAAGGCTAGAGATGCTGCAGCTACTTTGCACCGTAACAGGAAAGTCTACGTATAAATGGAGCCAACAGAGAGGAAATTAAGCCGTGTGTGTGCGTGCATGTGTGTGTGTGTGTGTGTGTGCATGCGCGCGCGCGCCGTGCGTGTGCATGGGGAACGGACACCGAGTCCTAACTGATGTGCCAAAAACCAGTCCTAACACTGCTCTTTTTAGTTATGTGGTCCAATCAAATCTCTTCTTGCTTAAGTCAATTTGGGAAAAATTCCCTGCATCCCAAAGAGCCCTTCGTGCTAACTGTCACGACAAAGTGAGAAGCTGGATGGCTGCTCCTCCTGCGCATTGTGTGCAGGCCCACCACAGAGCTGCCCTGCACTCACCCCTCCACGTGAAGCCATATGCCATACTGCTCACAGAGTTCTTTCAAACGCCCGATCTTATCTGTGTGCCCTACAGCTGCAGTGCCTAGGATAAAGCACACACAAAAGGACACTAAAAGGAACAAACACTTTCTGAGTCTTTACAGCACAATTAGAGCTGTTCCATAAACGCCTCTATTTTTCATATTATGTGTCTGAATACCTTCCAGACAGGCCCCGTATATGAGATTTGGGACAATTAATTTTGTGAACTCATCTTAGAAAAAGTGCTATACCTCATGGTTGAATATCACTATGGTCACCTTCAAAGTACTCCCCTTAGGAAGTTGTGCACCGACGCCAGTGCGTAATCTACCCTTCAAAGCCATTTTGGAACTCTTTTTCTGGAACGGCCAACAGAGCTGTCATTGGGCCTAAAATCTGACAATTAAGTCTGTGAACTTACCGTGTGCTCACGTTGGCAGCACTGTACAAGCAATTCAGTAAGGTATCATAACTAAGGTTATGTTTAAGGAGGGGTCCGTTAATTTCAAGGTGTCAAGAACCAATATTATGACACCTAACCAAGTTGCTTATATGTGCTGCCAATATTAAGCGCATGGTGGCAAGTTCTCTTTATTCTCGATTATTTGTAGGTTTATAGGAAGTCTAAAAATCAGGGCGAGTCTTCCAATCCTGTTCTTTTTCAAAATTACTTTAGCTATTAGGAGATTCTTTGAACTTTCACATAAATTTTAGAATCAGTTTATCATTTTCTGTCAGAAACTGTAGCCTGCTGAGATTCTGATATGGAATGAGTTGAATCTATAGATTAATTTGGGGAGATTTGAGTTAACAATATTGAGTCTTCCAACCATGCACATGGCATATCACTCCATTTTTTGGGTCTTCTTGAATTTCTCTCGGCAATACTTTGTAGCTTTCAGTGTACAGAAGATCTTGCATATACTTTATCAAATTTATTCATTAAGTTTTCATTTTTTGATGATTATGAATGGCATTTAAATTGTTTATCACTAATACACAGAAATCCTGCAACTGTAATAGTCGCTTTTCTTTGGTTTCCTTAGGACTTTCTAGCTGTACAATCATGCCATCTGCAAATAGAGTTTATTCATTTTCAATCTCCATGTCATTTAATTATTTTTCTTGCCTTATTGCACTGTCAAGAACTTCAAGTACAATGTTAAATATATATGGTAAGCAGAGCAGAAAGTGGGAGTTGAACTGTTGCCAACAAGGTGGACATTTAAGGATGACATTTTAAAATTCAATTCAGAAAGGAAGCACATGAAGTAGAGAAGCACTTATGACCTAAATGAAAAAGCATACACACAAAGTAACTCCCCAAACAAACCAACAATTAAAGGAAATCTAATGATCCAGCTTTCATATTATAATTTTTACCACAATGCCAATACAGACCATCTTAGATATGTGGCACACAGACATTTTTAAGATTTGGTCTTTTTTAGGGTAATTACCAAGCCTCTCTTATATATTCAAACTGTAAGACTCATGTTCATGACACCTACCAGCATTTGCAACAAGCAGGAGGGGCAGTTTTCCTCGTTCTATATCATCTTTAATCAGCTTCTCCAGGAGGGCAACATCCTGGGATTAAAAGACAAACCATAACAACATGAGGCAACAAGCATAAAAGCTACAAAATGAAAATTATAATTTCTAAAAGAAGCACATGATTTTCCAAATTAATCACTTAAATTAATTCTTATTCTTGACAATTCTTCTATTTTCTCTAATCATAAATATGAAAATCAAATAGTTTTCCTTGAAGATTAGAAAAATTAGTTAAGTGTGATTAAAATTAAAAACTGCAAATATAGAAACAATATTTCTCCAGTTTTAAATACTTAAAATGATCTCACCCCCCCCCAAAAAAAGCCAAAAATGTATCTCTATGATTACTCATTAATGTATCTGAATTAATGTAAGATATAGTGATTACCATAACTTAAGAGCCAGGTACTCCTGACCTATACACCAGCCAGCTTTCATGGTCATTCAAACCTGAAGCACATACAGTAAACTCTCTGTTAACTGGAACTCAAGCAACTGGCATTCTAAAAAAGCTGGCAAAAACATCGAAGAAATAATACTGCATGTATCCAGCATGGGTGCTGGTTAACTCAGAGTCTACTGTATTATGTAATGGGAAGAGCTAAGCAATAAATAAATAAATTAATAATTATCTGGAGGCCAGCAAAAATTATCTGGAGGCCAGCTGAAAGGAAATTATAGTTTCAAACACAATTCCTGATTATTTTACAAACCAAAAACAGAACTCACCATCTGATGCTGGGACCCAAACATGGTGTTACAGGGCACGCGAGACAAGCAGGGGAAGGGCAAGCCAAGCTGCCAGAAGAAACATGTGATTTTACAAAAAGCTCTTTGTCACCATTCACTTATGCCCTCAGAAGACTGACTCGAAGGCAAGTTATAATAATTATTCTTTTTAAACCATTTCTCTCAAGAACTCTCTCTCTCTCTTATATTTTTTTTGGTAGCTCCCTGGCTGGGAATCGAACCCAGGCTGCAGTGCTGAGAGTGCCGAAGCCTAGCCACTACACCACCAGGAAACCCCCAAGAACTCTTAATATTATAAACAGATATCAAAGTACATCTAGAAAGTCAAGCCAAAAAAAAGGGTGAATTTCCAGGAACTGAGGTGTCATGTAAGAAGACAGAGACAATGTACAATTCTAAATGAGTCAACTAAGTGAGTAATAATCAACTCATTTTCTAAATGGGTAAGTATTTTTGGTATATTTTATATATCAAAAAACAAAAATGATTTTCTAAACTGGGAAGCAACCGAGCCCTAAGCATTTTGGGAGACAGTTTGGGATTCTTCCTCCAAGCATGAGTGGTAAATAACACCAGACAAAGGCATTTAAAGAACATTATCTTATTTATGGTTCACCTACATCTAAAAAGCAACAAACATGGACTAGTGTTATGAAGTCAGTGTGATAAAGATTATAAATGTCAGATTTTATATTCTTCATTTTGAGCTTCCAAATTCTTGAGGAGTTTATAGTTTTAGAATTTTTTAGGGGGAAGCTAAATATAAGGGGATGGAAAGAGGGGTCACATTAGGTGGTGAACTTATTATGCATCAAGTTGACAATGCACTGTGGAATTGTATGCCTGAAACCTATGTAATCCTTGCTAACAGATGTCACCCCAATAAGTCTAACAATAAAAATGAATTAAAAAAAAAAAAAAAAAAAAAAAAAAAAATTTTT